>PVLD010002012.1:48960-179874 GCA_004027595.1 Dinomys branickii
GGCGTCTGCGCATGAGTATGTGTCCATGGGGGGGGGGGGCGTCTGCGCGTGTGTACGTGTCCATGGGGGGGAGCGTCTGCGCGTGTGTACGTGTCCACGTGTGGGGGGGCGTCCTCTCCAGCTGGAAGAGCTGGGATGCCTACAGGCAATTGTAAGTACTTAAGATTTGGCTCCATACCTGGGTGATACCGAACCTATTCTGGAGGCCGGAACAAACACCTTTGTAGCTAGACCACTAACACAGGGAATCTTCAGGGAACTGGAAAGCACTTGGGAGCTCATGGAAATGGAGGAGCTTAGGAAAGCAATCCATGAAGTTGTTTATAACCTCTTGGCTCTTTCATCCGCTGTTCCTGCGCATGGATTTAATCCTAAACAGTATACTAAGGATTTGAAAATAGAACGAAGGACAGACCACCACCCAAGTCCCAGATTGGCCACCAGGTGGCACACACGTGGCACAAATCTGAAGGGCACTACAGAAACTTTGTAAACAAAACTGACATTAAAACCACACCCAGGAAGCCTGGATGGAACTTTCTATCTAAATCCAAGTAAGTCAATTCCCTGCTCAAACAAAAATAACAATATTTTCCATAAGATTTAAACAAGACTCAGAGTCTTATAAAATTTTTATAGCATATAATGCAAAAAAAGTACTGGGCATACAAAGAACCAGAACAATCTCATCTTGTGAGGATCATCTACAGATGGCAACAGCAAGATGACCTGACTATTGCAATAATATCGCTTAATTCCTTGTCAGATATTGGAAAAATAGGGCAACACTCTTGAAAGAAATAGAAAGAGAGAAACCCTTACCAAAGAAATGGAATATATGAAGAGAACCAAATGAAAAATTTTAGTTTTCAAGATAAAAACTAAAATTACAACAAAAATATAACCTTCCCCAAAATCACTGAATGAACTCAAAACTAGAATGGAAATTACAGAGGAACAAAGCAGTAAACTTGAAGAGACCTAAAAAGAAATTATATAATCTGAACAAAGAGAAAATATTTTACAAAAATAAAAAGAGCTCAAAGATTGTGAAATAATACCAAAAAGATACTTCCGTCATTAAAAATTTAGAAGAGGAAATTATAAAAAAAGAATTACAAAAAAATTAATGGTAAGAATTTCTCAAATTTGGCAAGACATGCAAAACTATTTCTTACCAACCCCAACTATCAAAAACAAACTACTGAAAATTGAAGACAAAGGAAGAATATTAAAAGCACTCAAAAGAAAAATAACACATTACTTAGGGGAGAAAAATGATTCAAGTGACTGAATATTTCTCTCTAGAAGCCGTGGAGGCCAGAATGAAATGGAACAACTACTTCAACTAGAGTTTATAAAGATATCCTACAACTAAGAAGCCAAACAAATTTTTAAGAAAAGAAGAAAAATTCAGGGCTCATTCCCTAGTACCATAAAAGAGGTCAAAGATTTGAACACATATTTCCAAAAAAGTTTTTAAATGTCCAAAAACTACATGAAAATCTGCTCATCACAAAGAGAAGTTGCTGATAAAAATGAAAACAATAATTAAATACTATTGCATATCTTTTGGAATAATGAGCAATAATACCAAGAACTTCCTTCATTTCTCGTGAAGGAAGTTTCTGTATAGGTTTTACTTAAAGTGCACGTTATAATAAGATGTTACCTTAGTTCTCAGTTATGAAAAAGAAACACCACCCTGATCCATTCTCTTGCTGGAAGTAGCAAAGACTCAGTGTTCCACCTCTAGCTATTTCAGGGAGAGCTTACAGTTTAGTGTTCAGAACCTTCAAACAAGATACTGTTTTCTTGCATAAAGCATGAAGCTGTGAGGGCTTGGCATGTAGTTCAGTGGTAGAGTGTTTGTAATAGATCTGGGGTTAGATCCTCAGCTAGAAGGAAAAAAGGAAAGAAGGGATGGAGAGAGAGAGGTCTGGAGGGAAACAGAGAAAAAAGAAATGGAAAAAAGGGAAATATGGGCTTGATGGAAAAACTGTTTCTTCTCTCATATCTTTGATAACTTTCAGAAATATTTTTAAAGGAATATAGTGCTACATTAAGGTTGAATTTATCCTCATAATACCACTAAAGAAAAACTAAGTGTGAGAAATTTTTTCTTTCTGGCAACTTATTTGTAAGACAAAATTTGACAACAATATAGACCAGGATTAAGCCCTCCTGCAAATACGAGCATACTGACCATTGCTTGCCTGCCTACTGATTAGATGGACGTCTCTCAGCCAAAAGTGATACTGTCCCCACATGGCCCCGCTCCTGCTCCTCTGCTAACCCAACCAAGCGATATTTGGCAATGTCTAAAGACATCTTGGTTCTAACTGGGACTTTCTACTGGCATTTAGTGGGCAGAAGCCAGGATCCTGCTCAGTACCCTACAATATGCAGGACAGTCATTTGCAACAAGAATTAGCTGACCCAAAATGTCAATAACCCCAAGACTGGGCAAGCAAGCTCTAGAATTACAAACTACCACATAACTTGAGTAAAACAGTAGATGATGGGTTCACATTACTATTGCCTTCCACTGTTCCTAAAATCTAGACTGAAAAGGAAATAATTTATAATGATAGTTTTATATTTCCTATATAAGGTACCATTGGGAAGGAAACAGGATAGATAATATTTTTGTAAGGACCATTTCAGCCAACTAAGTTCCAAGGAAGAAAACACATTTTAGACATTTTCATTTCCATCCTGGCCAAAACTGGCATCTGTGATGACTTTTAATAGCATAGGTAGACAGTTGGAACTGGAGTCAGATTACAAAACCTACACCTGCCCCAGGAGTAAAATTCCCTAAGAGTTCATGAATTTTAGATATGAGATTTCCAAAGGCCTTAATAAGCATCATTACTCACATGGGCATTCTTAAAGAGGGTCAGAAAGCTGGAACCTGATACATGTCCAGAAGAGCTGGCTTGGGGTAGTTGTTACAGAGGACATTTAATAGTAACAGGAAAATGGAACTATTTCAACAGCAAAAGACAAGAAGCGTGCTTACTGGACCTGCGGAGAGCCATGCCAAGTTCAGGAAAGATGCCCAAAGGGGATGAGGGGCCTTGACTTCTACAGTCACACTCGCCCTGCAGCCTAGACTTCACTAAAATTAATACTTGAGTTTGTAACTACCAAATGGAAAGACAGAAACAAAATTGCCAGGCTAAATGCATTAAGAATGTGTCTGTTCCCATTTTCTGATATCCTCTTCAACCTTTTTCAGAGTACTGTAGTTTTTCATGTACAGATCTTTTACTTCCTTTGTTAGATTGATTCCTAAGTATTTGGGGGTTTTTTAATGTTATTGTGAAGGTGTTGTTTCCCTAATTTCTCTTTCAGTGAGTTTGTTATTTGTGTACAGGAATTCTGATTTTTGAGTGTTGACTTTGTATCCAGCTACTTCACTGGATCTGGTGATTTTTTTTTTTTTTTTTTTTTGCGGTACTGGGGATCGAACTCAGGACCCTGCACTTGCTAGGCAAGCGCTTATTCCACTGAGCTATATCCCCAGCCCCTGGATCTGGTGATTAAATCTAGAGGTCTTTAGGTGGAGTTTTGGGATCTTCTATGTAGAGTATCATACTATCTGCAAATAGTAATTTCACTTCTTCTTTTCCTATCTTTATTTTTTTATTGCTCTCTCATATCTAATTGCTCTGGCCAATATTTCCAGAACTACACTGAATAAGAATGGTGACAGTGGACATCTGTATCTTGTTCCTGATTTTAGAGTGAAAGTTTTCAGTTTTTGAACATATAGTATGATGTTTGCTGTTGGTTTGCCATAGATGGCTTTTACTAGATTGAGATAATGGTGGTCTATTCTGACTTTCTTTAGGGTTTTTATCATGAATGAGTGTTGGACTTTGTCAAGCAATTTTTCTACATCTACTAAGATGATCATTTCAGTTTTGCTTTTCTCTCTGTTGATATGGTGTATTACATTTATTGATCTACATATGTTAAACCATCCCTGCATCCCTGGGATGAATCCTACTCGGTCATGGTATATAATCTTCTTGATAATTTGCTGCATTTTTCTTGCCAGTATATTACTGAGGATTTTTGCATCTATGTTGGGTAGGGAAATTAGCCTGTACCTCTCTTTTTTAGTTGAATTTTTCTTTGGCTTTGGTATCATGGTAAGACTTGCTTTGAGGGATATGTTTGGGAGTACTATTTCCCTTTCTATTTCGTTAAAGAGTTTGAGGAGTAATGACATTTGATCTTCTCTAAGTTTCTTAAAGAATTTACCTATGTATCCATCAGGACCTGACCTTGCTCTTGGGTAGAAAGAATCAACATAAGTGAAAATGGCCATACTGCTAAAATTGTTATACAGATTTAATGCAATCTCAGTGAAATTTGCATACCTCACAGAACTAGAGAAAGCATTCCTAAAATTCATTTGGAACCAAAAAGAACCTAAAATAACAAAAGCAGTTCTGGCCAACAAAGGCAAGCCAAGGGGCATCACAATTCCTGACTTGAAATTATACTACAGAGCTACTGTGATAAGAACAGCATGGTGCTGGCAAAAAAAAAGACCAAAGTATCAAGGAAACAGATTAGAAGATGTAGAAACAACTCCAAACACACTTGGCCACCTGATCACTGACAAAGGGGCCAAACACATTCACTGGAAGGATACTCTTCAATAAATGGTGCTGGAAAAAGTAGCTTTCCCTATGCCAAAGACCAAAACTAGACCCATGTCTGTTATCATGCACTAAACAAAAATCAAAATGGATCAAAGATCTACTAAATCTGCTGGAAATAGAATAGGTAGAACTCTTGAAGACATTGGTATAGGCAAAGACTTTATTAACAAAACCCTGACTGCACAAAAACTATCACAAAGAATCCAAACATTTGGGTTCTCACCTTATTAAAAAGCTTTTGCGCAGCAAAAGAAATCACCAACAAAGTGAAAAGACAACCCACAGATTAAGAAAACTTTTATGCCAGGTGTTCTTTAGACAAAGGAGTAATATCTGGAATATATGAAGTGAAAAAAATAATCAGGCCCCCCAAAATCAAAGACTTAATCGAACAATGAGTATCTAAGAAGAATTGACACTTCTCACATGAAGAAATACACATGGCAAATAAATATATGAAAAAATGTTCAACATCACGCATCATTTGAGAAATGCAAATTAAAGCAATGTAAAATTCCATCTCACTCCAAAAAGAAAGGCTATTTTCAATAAAACAACTGGTAACAAATACTGGCAGGGCTGTGAAGAAAAAGGAACACTTCTCCACTGCTGGTGAGAGTCTAACCTAGTGTGGCTACTGTGGAAATAAGTGTGGATATTCCTCAAAAAACTAGGATTATAGATCCCATTTGATCCAGCTATTCCCCTACTGGGTATCTTTCCAGAAGAATTGAAAGCATCATACCAGAGCAATGTATGTGCACACGTTTATAGCTGCATAGTTTATAATAGCTAAATCTTAATAATAAATCCATCAACCAATGAATTGATAAAAATGTAATTTTTTAATATAATAGGGTATTACTCAGCCATAAAGAAAGATAAAGTTGAGATATCTATAGCAAAATAGATGACCTTGAGACCATAATCATAAATGAAATAAATAAGGCACACATGTATAAATATCACATTGTCATTCTGGCATGAGAAACTGAAAATATAAATAATAACAAAAGTGTACAACAGATGTAAAATAGGAAGAAATTGTCCAAAAGGAAAAGGGAACTAGGGAGGGGAAAGAAAGGGGAAGGAAGGAAGGAAGGAAGGAAGGAAGGAAGGAAGGAAGGAAGGCAGAGAAAGAGGGAGGAAGGGGAGGGAGGGAGGGAAAGAGGGAGGAAGGGGAGGGAGGGAGGGAAAGAAAGAGAAAAAATAAGAATAAGGATAAAATGGAAACAGAGCTTTGTGAATGGGGAAGGGACTGCAGTTGGAAAGGGACAGGAATAGAGAAAAAAAAGAAGAATCAAAGTATATCATGTACAGATACAAATTCCCTACAATGAATGGATTGTTACATATATACAACTTGTAGCAATAAATGTAAATAAGCTAAAACAACAGAATATACTTGGAGGCTAAGTTTTTATTAATGACCATTGGTTAACTGATTGACACATTAGCCAAATCACCCTTGGGTATTGCTGGGTTTGTAACACTCAATTTCTGAACAGTGCTACATCGTTGTACATTTATAAACACATAAACCTCTGGACAAGTCTCATGGATAAGTACTAACCACCAATCCGTGATAAAAATCTCTTCTTTTGCCTCTTCCATTGCATTTGCCACATCTTCAAAATATCCTTTGGCATTAACATACCTGAAAGACAAGGTATTTTGTTCTGTTTGTTTTTGTTTTTAAAAAAAAGAGAATAAAAGAAAAGTAAATAAATCTATCCTATGATACAGCAAAATACATATGGCCCTGACCTATAGTCTCTATCTCACCACCAGTTTACTTTGTGTAAGTGGAAAATGAAATTTAAAATATGACCTTCCATCGCTTCCTAGGAAAAGCAGGAAGCAGACAGATGTGAGCGACTTGATTCTTCCCTGCCTAGAGTGCAATAAATTCATTGAGCTGTATTATCACAGAAGGCCAGATGAATTCTCCTATGATGTTAAATTCACACATGATTTTTCATCTAAGCCTAAAATCAGATTGAATCCCAATTATGGGAAGAAAAACACTTTAAGCATGATTTTATGTAAAGAAATTCTAGCAAATCAATGCTATTTTGTAAATCATGCCTAATGATATGAATCACTAAGGAAATGTATGACGTTATCTTAAAAAAATCAAATTTTCAGATCTAAAGGTAGCTAAGCTCACTGTGAAAAACCTTAAAAAAATTGGAAAACTAATCTACTAACCAGGTAATCCAGCAAGGCCCTCAGAAAGACAGGCCTTTGTTAAATATAATGCATAATCTCTTTTTACAGTTTTGAAAGTTGATTCCAGGTGAATTGCAAGCATTAAAATATTAAATGCTATGACTACCTGATATCCTAGAACAAAGGAATCCTACCATTTAGCTAAAGTGTTGTCTTGGATGGCAGCATACGACCCAAATCGATGATCCTTGAGGAAGTTGGTGCCATGTTTCTGGATGAATTCTTCTATTGCTCCTCCCCACCACCGAGCATGTCTATAGCTGTTGCATTTTAAAATAAGTGTTCTTTCAAAAAAAAAAACACTAAACATTAGTCACTTTGAATTCTTTCTCTTGAAAAAAATTTATAGATTAAATATGTTCTATTTTATTTATTACTTTAAAAAACATAAATTGAAACTTTTAGGGAAAGAGCATAAATAGAGGCTGCTAAAAATTTCTGAAAATATTCAATATATACAAACTTAGAGACGATCAAATGCTATTACTCCTCAAACTCTTTAGTGAAATAGAAAGGGAAATAACATTCCCAAATATGAGCTATATTTTCATTCACTCACTCATGTAAACATATACCCAGGTACTATTTATGCGCTTAGAGTTGTGCTAGGCTAGGAGGAGGCTCATGAAAGAGGTAGGAGATCTAAGTGTTGGACAGTTGCTGAATCCTTGAGAGAACATTTCCCTTGGTGCTGCCTGCTGCTTAACTCCCCTCGCTTCTGGCAATACCATCTTGACTAAGCTTTATGGGAGTCATCCCTTCCTTTTCTGAGTCTGCCAAATGGAATATCTCATTCCCCTGATCCCAGCAACTGATTCCTGCACCAATTCTACCCACAAGAGCACACTTAAAGACTTAGGAATATCAGGAAGAGACTTCCTTCTCCTGAATTTGAAGGGTGGTGTTACGGTTTGTGTGTGGGTATTCCCCCAAAGCTTCATGCAGTCATGGAGCAGGTTTCTAGAGTTTATGGGTTTCTAGATTTATTCGTGGTCTAATGTTGGAATTATGGATGAGTGTGCTACAAGGCCCTTAGGTGGGGGCAGCCTGCTTACAATATAAGGGAGGAAAAGAGGCTTGTTCTCCCCCACTTTTTGCTCTTGTTGCTTTTGCTGTCTTCCACTGCCATGAACGGTTGTCCTCTGCCATGTACCACTCTGCCTTGGAGCCAGCCGAATATGGAATGAAACCTCCACAAACGGTGAGCTAAATAAACCTTTCTTTCCTTAATTCTGGGTGTTGAGTATTCTGTCTCAGCAATGAGAGAAAAGTAGGGAGACAGGGAAGCAGCCAACTCGCCACTCTGAGACCAGTTGGCAGATGGAGCAGATCCATGGGTGACAGACCTGAGAAAAAGCAGGGAATATATCTCAATGACAGAGTCTGAGCCTCATAGTTAGGCTCAACATAGATGTTATTTCTGGTATAACCTAGTTTGCACTCAACTTTTATATCACAGAGACTACGCTATCATAAAGTGTGAGAGATTTATAAATGCTAGAAAAAGTTCAGCATAGATTACAGGAAGTTTTTTCTTTAATGTCAAGTATCAGAATGGGTGAGCACCACCAAGAGGTAATGTGAAATTCAAAGGAGAACAAGGTGTTGGAGACAGCATTTAGGCAGAAATCTACCACCACACCAATTCAAGAGAACTGAGTGAGGAGGGGAGTTCAATTTGTGGGTATATGGAGCAATTCTCATAAGAAGCAGGAAATGGGCTGTGTTAACAGACTCTGAAATAATTATTTCTAAAGATTAAGAAAGTCCAAACTTCTCCCCTCAATGTATCATACATGGATGCTGAACTCTGGAGATGTCAATACTGATGCTGCTTGGTGTAGACCTGGAGGTAAGTGAGACACAGCAGAATGGGAGAGGAGAAGCATCCTCCAGCAGGTGTGGCAAAGAAGACAAAGTTTCTGGGGCCAACAGCAGGAGGGCACAGAACACCTGGGTCTAACTTTTCATGCAAAAACAACTGAATTTGAGCTTAAACGCCTCTGCAGACCAGCTATGAGAAGAAGATTCTGTGCGAAGATATAGGACACACGGAGGCCAAGAAGAGGCCAAGGGAGAGAGAAGAGGCACGCACAGGCCGTGTGTGCATGTGTGGTAGGGTCCCTTCAACATAGGGAGCGCAAAGAGTTGAGAAAAGATGTGTGAGAAGGGACAGTAAAGAGAACAGCCTCCACAGAACGTGGGACTACAATGGCACAGAGATCAAGGATCTCCTTATAAATGGGAAATTTGGGCTTATTTGATAGAATCATGAGGAACATATGCCAGGGAAGAGGCTAGTGAAGCCTGGATTTGAACAGATTCATTTGGCAAAGGCACACAGTAAATGAGGG
The DNA here is from genome assembly GCA_004027595.1 of Dinomys branickii. Taxonomy (NCBI): domain Eukaryota; kingdom Metazoa; phylum Chordata; class Mammalia; order Rodentia; family Dinomyidae; genus Dinomys; species Dinomys branickii. Next base: position 58,229 of record PVLD010002012.1, read on the forward strand.
CTGAGACGGAGACAGGGAAGCTAATAAAGTCATGGTTACATGGACCAAGGAGAACTATGGCCTGACTTCCCTGATGCTATGGGAAACAGTGCTAGAGGAAGGCTGAAGGCAGTGCTGTGGTATTGCCAACAATCCTGAGCATTTCCTTTTCAGAGAATAACAGGAAGTTCAACACCTGTTTACACTGTCACACTCACACATCTGCACACATACGCAGCAATGCATATTAGTGGGATTGTGCATACCTACATTAGTAACTGTGGGAAGATATATATATTCATATACATAAGGGTGAACTATGCAGAGACAAATGTGTGCATATGTATAAATACACATGTTTATATATACTTTTATATATACACACATCATACAAATTATAATCTGCCAGAAACATACACATCAACACATATACTCACTAGTAACATCTATAATAAATGTACATTTGAGTGTTTCTTCAAGATATCTTTCTTCAAAAATTTATATATAAATAGAATTTTTATAACTTAAACAACTTTTTAGGTCTTTTGTCAATTAAAGAATATTGATTTATAAAATTTTATTATTTTTTAGATGTAAAATAACACTCTAACAATTTGGTAAACTGAGTAATAAAATTCTGTTAAAATAGTCATACACCTACACATTGGATCATTTGTTCTTAGTCTGTTGCATAAAGGATACTCTTCTTAAAAATGTATATAGGAAAAGGTTTTACAACTTCTGATTGACAAACTCCAAATAACAATTTTCTAATATTTAAGTAATTTTACTTCTTTCTCATTTAGAGTTGAGAGAATTTAGGTTTTAAGAGATTCTGGTAAAAATACTTTTTAAATATTTCCAGTTTGAAAGGTTATATTTACCTTGAAAGATTGTCAATTCGAAGTCCGTATTTCGTTTCTGTCTCTTTCTTCCCCACCTTAATTCTAAATTCTTTATCCACCAGAAGGACAAAGGCAATAGCACCACTGTCTGGTTTCATATACAATAAAAAGGAATCTTTCACTATTAACCACCTGTAAGAAGGTAATAAGAACTTTTGAAACCCAAAGAATAAATAATTATGATGAATCTTAAGTGAATATTCTAGTAGACTATAGATACACTTTCATATTTTACATGGACTTTTTTTAATCGCTTTGAACCAAAACAGAAAAGAACACAAACTCTATTATGTTTTTCTAAGAAGTATTAGCACCTAGTAATTAAAAGTAATTCAATAGCTCTTTAAACATGAAAGGCAAAACCGGAAGACTGTCCTTGATATTGTTGGGTGGCATTTCTAAGAAGTACAGAGGCATCCAGCTGCTGGAATGACAGAGTAAGCTGATGTTTACTAACACAAGCTACAGTGAAAGGGGGAAATAAGTCTATCAGCACGCAAAATCATCCACTAAAAATCCAATATTCCACATATTCTGTTACTTATTTCAAATGATTTGTAGTTTATAGAACTTTGATAAATGATGCTCAATGGGACAGGAACATCTCTCCAAATTATTTCTATTCAATGCCAAGTATATTTAAGAGCTTCCAAATGGAAAACTACAGTGATAACCTGAGAGTTAGGTTCGATTAAAAACCTTAGACAGCAAAGATAAATCAGACATGGAAACATGTTCTCCAAGGAGCCTGCTAAGGCTAATAGGGACAGAAACAATTGTAGACTAAATAGGAAAGGTACTAGAGAAGAGAAGCGAAGAGTAACAGGTGTGAGAGGGAGCCCTTAGTCCTGGCCAAGAGAATGAGGCCATGGAATTGTCCTGAAGATGCGGTGTTGCAGTGAGGCCAGGAAGGGTCCCAACAAGCAGAGTCCAGAGTGGGGGGTGCCCAGCCCACAGGCAGGAAGAGACAGTAAGGCACTAGGCGTGCAAAGGCTGCAGTTGTTGGGAGAACAGTTTGGAAGGCCAGTGCCTGAGGGAATACTCACTGGGAAGAGGTGGGAAAGTGAGCAAAAGCCACACTGAGGTGGGTTTGAAAGCAAAGGAGGCTGATTTTGTAACCCGGAACCAGTGTTTCCTAAACTTACCCAATGAGCAGAAGATCTCTTGTGATACTTGTTGGAGAGAGTTGACCTGTTGGCCCCTCCTTGAGACCCATTCCAAAGGCCCGAGAGTGTGTTTTTTAACAAAAACATCACAGTAATTGTTTTGTTTTGAGACAGGATCTCATTATGTAGCTCAGGCTGGTCTCAACCCTCAAACTCACAACAATCCTTTTGCCTCAGCCTCCCCAGTGCTGGGGTTACAGGAGTGCGTCACCATACCTACCAAGGCAATTGTTGCATAAAAGACTCCTTTTGCCCCTGCAAAGCAACAGTATAATAAAATCCTTAGACCTATGTTTTAGAAAAAAAATTATGAAGAGAAAGAGGGATGTGGTATGGAGGGTAAGCAAATGACTGCAATAATACAGATCAGCTCTTCTCAGAGATTAAGGTGCATATACAGCTCCCTGAAGATCCCGATAAAATGCAGATTCCAGCTCAGCAGGGCAGAAGCTGAGTCTGCATTGCTAGTGAACTCATAGGTGATGGCCCTGCCAGGACCACATCCTGAGAAGTAAGGATTTAGATGACTGACAACAGGAAGAGGAGGAGAGAAGAGATGGAATCCATTCAAAGCAGCTACAACTATAAATATAACTATGGTGCTGCAATATAACATCTATCTTGAGGGGGATGCATGGCAATGTATCTTTCACTGTAATAAAAATTTGAAATTTAAACACACTGTATTTTTATTATATTTCATATGCACATAACTATTACACTGCAGAGTATTGTGTATACATATTTGCCTGTAACTGTATAGTGATCACATGAATCAGGCTGTAAGTCAATAAAGTAATAATGAGCATAATATCATATATCAGACAAAGTAAAGCACGTAGGTGATCCCACCTACGTGGAACTGATAAGGTCAGAACAGCAGGTTATAAATTAAGTAATATGTATATGTAGCATGGGAACTCACTATGTAAAACAAATCTATGAAAAATATTTACTGAAATGGCTAACCAGATTACACTTCAGTGGCTCTACAATCTGGATCCAAGGTGGACAAATCTACATTGATTTCTCCACAGTTTTGCTTCCTTCATTTGTCTTTTAAGAGCGGGAACCTGCCCAATAAAAAAGGGCGTGGTGGATAATTCACAGTGAAGGAAATACATATGATATGGTGAACAGAGAAGAACCATCAGGGGCACAGAAAGCAATAACTCACCACAAAGGTTAATGGAATTAGAGGGTTGACACACTAAAGCGGGCCCAAGGTTCCTGGTTTTTCTCGTCAAATCAGTAAGTAAAAGAACTAAAAGAGATCTTGCCAAAACCACATTTCAAAGGAAGTTTCTCCTCAGGGACCTAACATAAGGCAACTGAGAAATACAGTGGATAATATTCTCATTTTTTGTGAATACAGATATTATACACTTTGTAAGAAATCTGATAACAGTGTAAATGCCAAGGCCACAGTACCAAAGGGTAACTAGTGATTATGCATGGACTGAGTTATTCAGACACGTAGTTGCCAATTGAGAAAACCTGTTTAAGGTTAAAAGATACTAGATAGATCATGTGTCTATCAGAGCTCTTCCTTTCCCGTGGCTCGTGATGGGAGCTAGAGAGTAAACAGCAAGGCACTGCTCCACTTACCCGGTGCTAGGGAGCTAAGCTGCTGACCAGGAAGGGGCCGTAGGCTTTGAAAACCACAGAAGCCAGAGCTGACAAGCTGAGATGTCAAGTGTCCCAGACACATAACCTGGCCTGCCTGTCTGTCAAGGATATATGAATGACATCAGAGACAGCTCTGGCTAGAGCGCCGCACCGCAGAGGTAGGCAGCGTGGGATGACAATGGAATGTGTCATTCCCATTTGTACCAAACTCCCACCACCGCAGTAGAAAACAAAGCCGAAATGCCCTCCTAAAAGCACACGTTTATGGCATAACCACCAATGTCAAGGCTGCTCAATACGTCTTTAGCTAGGAGCCACTACATGCCATCGAGCGGGTGTGCACTGCACAAGGTACCTGCTAAGGAGGCTCCAGAGAACACTGCACCCTGCTTCAGGAACAGGGCACTTCTCTCTAAACCACAGAGACTCCTGTAGGCTGCAGTCTTATTCAACAATGATAAGATAGCTGTGCGTATTGCAGGGCCAGATCATTCTCAACTCTAAGGAGGCTATTAACATGGCATCCTAGGTGAATAGTTCCACCCTCGCTGCCCCAAGGTGCGACAACCCAGAAATACAGAACTGCTTAGCACTGTCATCTGGAGTTTGGAAACAATGCAAAATTGAATGGTTTCTGTTTGTCAGTGATGGTGAATTCTCAACAGTCATTAGATATCAGGGAAAACACTTTTACTAAAAGCTCTTCTTTTTTTTTTTTTAAAGCTCTTCTTAATAGTCCCATTTTAATAGTCCCATTTAAAGTCCTCTGATTCCCACCCCAGCCCACCACCCCCACCCCCACCCCCTGCTCCACCCCATCAGTAGATTTTTCTTCAACAGGAAGGCATGCATCAAGGAAAGGTGAAGCACCCACCCTCGGAGTAGCTATCTGAGTTCCAATTCTGCCTCTGCTTCTCCTTCTTGGCCACATCTCCCATTGCTTTTTCCCACTATGCTGGTCTAACTGTGCTTCATGCTTGACACATTTGTGGGGGTGTTTTGTTTGGTTTGGGCTTTGAGCTTCTGCATGTGCAAAGTCCATGGAGGCAATCAAGCCTCTGTTTAAACATCCCTTCATAAGGAGGCTATTTGACCTGAGCGTCCCCAGGCCCTGCTCCACTCCATCACGCTGTGCTGCCCTGCTCCATGCTTCAGCACACCTGGAAATACTCATCTGCTCACTTCCTGATCTGTCTCCCAAACTTGGAAGCAAGGTGGCTGAGCACAAGCAATGTGGCTGTCACATCCACCCTGTCACATCCACCGCAGGGCCTGGAATAATCTAGTAACCCAGAGCAAGTATTAAGGCAAAGCAATAATCCCAGCTGAATCTTACATGAAAGCATTCCCAGAACATGGATTAAACCATTTCAATACTATTCTGTATAAAAATCTTAATTCTTGGAAAAGGTCAGAGTCCAGCAACGTAAATGGTAAATTTATTGCTTAGCATCTACACAACTCTTTCTCTGAAGACATTATTTAAAATAAGAAACTTAACATATAGTCTACTACCAGTTACCAAGATTTTGCTCCATACTTGTGCTCCTTAAGCAGATGTTTTACATTGGTGGAAGAAATGCTTCCCGTGTGTGTCTTTTCAAAGTTTTACTCATCCCTGCAATAAAGTCACTAAGAGAAATGATTTAAAATTTAACTGTTTGCCTTACTTCAACTTGTCAATATAAGGTAAACAAGAAAGTAGTCAGAATGCTTTTTATGGGGACCTGATAAAAGAGAGTTGTAAACGAATGTCACCTTTAAAAGTGACTCCCACCTACACAGCAATCAATAGATTTCTACTGTGAGAAACTTGGCAAACTAATTTTGTCAGTATACTTTATCATCTGTATCTGATGTCTGATACTATAAATCACTTCAATTTGACTCAGGAAATATTAATATGGAGCCAAGGCTTTAAATCTTCAAAAGATTAAAGATTTGCACAATTTAAAATGAGGACACATTTCATTCCAAGGAGGACCATATCTTTTGAGATTGTCCTGGCTGAAGCACGATTTCATCCAAAGTTTAAAAAAGAGAAGCACATTTCTTTTATGTAACAAACTCTTTCCCCCCTCTTTTCTGGCTTTGCTTTTGTGGAGGTTGCATCTCAAAAGCTAGCTTCTCAGGGAGCTTTTCCAAGACTCTTTCGTCTAAAGTCACCCACTCCAGTTCACAAGTCCCTCACTGTATCATTGCCTTGGTTTTTTCTCCACAACTTTTCACTCCCTGCATTTATATCACTGCCATCACTTCTTGACCTAGTTATTGCCTTCATTTCTCTCAAACAGAGCTCCATGAGGGCAGGGGCTTCTTTTTACAGAGGCTGGAACATACGCTGGTAGATAGGTGGCACTTCATGAATGAATGAACAAACCAAACCAAGGATTCATCCCTTGAGTAACCACCTTCGGTTGAGTCACCACAGGTGTAAGCACTAACACTAGGATATAAGTGTATAATGCAATTTAGAAAGACAGTTATTAGGATAGTGGTGCCAGGAAGCATCAGTAGAGAAGCAGGGAGGGAGGAAAAAAGGGGGCCCAAGAGGGTGTGTTGCCATGCTCTTCGTGATGGGCAGTCAGCCCGGGGTCAGCTGGGAACTCTGAAAGACAGCCCTAGAACATGCTGCAAAATCATCCCACCCCAAGAGGGAGCTGGCAGGAGTGAGTAACTGCTCATAACTCCCATCTGCTCTGCACACAGCAGCTCTAAGAATCTTTGGGCAGAGAATCACCGGTGCTTGAAGCCGAAGTCTGAAATGCAGCTGAGGTCGGTAAATGACGACGGAGGAGCGGTCAAAGGCATCTACCCGGGTTCCCTGGGCTGGAAAGCCAGCCTCTGGGAGAGGCCTGGTACAGGGCGAGGAGCCCTGGCAGGACCAGCTGACTGGTCAGTCATCTTCTCCCAGCTTGGCGCAGGTCTGAGTACTCCCTGGGGTGCTATTCAATCTGGGGTGAGAAGACATCTCAAGGAGGATTTTCTGAATTTTCTGCCATGTTGCCTATACCCCAAGGTTATAAAAGCTAGAGAAGTTTATTTGAAAGCAAGTATCTTTTCTAGTATACTATTTCACTTTATATTTTAGTAAAATTTTTATAACAGCAATTTTCATTTTCTTTAGTTTAATCTTCAGATCTTTTAATTATAATCTTTTCTATCCTTCCAAAGCTCATCAAGCAAGAGCCCAACATGGTGAATGTTTTTCTTTTGGCAGTAGTATATTTTAAATAAACATGTTTAGAAGTAGATCCCTGTATTATTTTTATATACTTTGAATACACACATAGCTTAATTCCTTATTTACAAAAGAACTTATTCATCATTTTCAAATTGAGGAATACTACATATAACTATATGTACATCTAATTTCTTAATAATGTTTTAACAGTTTTTTAAATGCCTGGTATGTTATTATTACAACAGTTCTTAGGTGTTAGGTGCACAACTTGGGAAGACACTAAATAAAGTCAGAAGAGAATTCCACTGCTCAAGGAGTCTTCATTTGGTTAGGAGTAAGATGAAATAAAGCTCTCTGTCTCACACTTACCATAATACACACTTTCACAAATATGTCTAAAATTACCATGCCTGAAGTCTTCGCAATCTTTTTCTTTTTATTCTTCTAAAGTGTACAATTCAGTTGTTTTTTAAAAAAAAATTTGAAAAATTATAAAATTGCCACTATTATCTAAATCCAGAATATTTTTATTTTCCATAAAGAAATCCCATACTCATTAGCAAAACTTAATTAGGAAAAGAAACCTCTCGCATCCCTGGAAGAGCTTTATTTACTTTGCTCTCCAGAGATGAAGGAATTATGTGATATTTGGCTCGTTTGCAGCTAGCTTCTTCCCTTGTGACATATTCCAGGTCCCTCCGTATTGTAGCATGTGTTAGTACATCAGTCCCTTTAAGTTTTATTCTGACATGATTCACATACCACAAAACTCACCGTCAGAAAGTGCACAATGCCATTGCTAGCATATGCACAGAACTGTACACCCATCACTACTCTCTAGTTCCGGACAATTTCACCATCCCGCGGAGAAGCCTGCTCCTCAATGTCTTTATTCTACTCTGTGCTTCAGTAATACTTCACTGGATGGAAATATCTGTTTTTTCATCTATGCACTTACGTTGTTTCTACTTTTTTGGCTGTTATTTTTGCTGCTATGGACAAGCTTTGGTGTCTTTTTTTAGATGAATACCTAGCAGTGAAGCATCGGGGGCATATCACAACTCAATGTTTAACACAATAACAATTCTGTTTTGCAAAGTGGCTATACCATTTTACATGTCCACTGGCTCTAATTTCTCTACATCTTTGCCAATTTTTGTGATTCTTTATCTTTTTGTTAGAAAACTTTTACAACCACTCTGGAGGGTGTGAAATTGTTATCTTACTGTGGATTTGACTTATATTTCCCTAAGACTAATGACAATGAATACTTCCGTATGCTTATTAGTCATTTGTTTGTTTGGCCAATCAATTTCTGGGTCTTATGTCAATTAAATTGTGGGGTTTGTTTTGGTTTTGGTGTTGGGTATTGAGCCCAGGATCCTACACGTGTTACCACTGAGCCACAACTGTGCCTCTCCACTGAGTTTTCACGTACATAGTTCGGATACTTTACCATCTAGAGTATACAGTTTTGAACAGAAGATTTAAATGGATGCTAGAACTTGGGTTTAAAAATATCACTTAAAATTTGCTCTCCCATGGCTTTCAAAGGATTTATTATTTGAAACTACTATGTAAATACTTTCCCAAACATCTACTTTATTAAAACGAACACACAAAATTTCAAAATCCTACCTTTTTGACCACCTGTAGCAGGCTCTCCCCTGACCACAGCAATTCAAACCTGGTATTCTGTGTCCCCCGGATCTTTTCATGATCATACCTTCTCTGAAAGAGACACCAAATTAACCCATCACTCTCAGATTCACATTTGGCTTGTTCAATCTCACAACATGGGGCCAAATATATCACCTCGTTCTCATGTGAGCTCCCTCCCCACTCTTTCTCCTGCCCAGTGAACTGCTTAATGTCTTATTTGTTAGCCTCTGGGGCTCTACCAGCTTAGAGGGCCCGAGGTCAGATAGAGCCCTTTTGAGATAGGAGGTTGCATAATGTTATTGTGCACAGTGCAGGACATTAACCATCCCGCCTCTTGGCTTTCAATGCTAATTGTTGCCTCCAGCCAGTAACTATGACAATCCCTTGCATTTCTGCGGCTCAGTGAGTGCTGCTGAGACTAGAAGAAGCTGCCCCTCAGCTGCTGTTAAGACTGGAGGGAGGAACCCCCCGAAAGATCCAGCACACTTCTACATTCCTCCATGCACAGTTCCAGCACTGAGCCATGTCAAAGGCAGGACAGCAACGCTGCTCCCTTTGAAAGTGCATTCCTTGAATTTGAAAGATGTGTCCAAAAAGGAGCAATATCAACAGCTGAACAAAAGGAAACAGTTTTGAAGCAACACTACTAAAGAACTAAAATTTAAAAGTTAAGCCTTTTACTTAATCAAGTGCTAATACAATATTGTGAAAGATTATAATCATTGAGGAAATTTCCATCTGTTTATACAGCTCTTTTATACAATATTTTAAAAGCTATCAAAATAATTGATAAGCATTTTCATAAGTGCTTAGAAGACAAATATTTGATTTTTTGTGCATTTTCCCACAACACACTTGCTATGAGCACTGAACACTCCCGCTGGTGGGATGGAAGAAATCTGTGCTGTCAGCACATAGGAGACAGCAGAGCAGCTGCGGCCACTGTTCACTGCGGGAGACACTGCTTCATGTACAGAGATCACCTGAGTAAAATGGAGAGAAAAGCTAGCCGGCCATGGAGCCGGGGCTGCTTTATCATCAGGACCCGCTGCTTCATCAGTTGTTAGTGCCCATCAGCCTTTTACATTTCTCTACAAAGATCCAACACTGGAACTTACAGGCCCTTTGGTCCCAAGTCATGGATAAAAGATAACTGGCTTATATCAAGGAATTCTGTCTGAAAATAAATAAAAAAGAAAAACTTTAGGCAGAGAAAAAGATGGAAAGAAAAATTTGTGCATTATATACAGATCAAAAATTATGATACTGCCCTGAGACTGTACTGGTGAGAGGTATAAAATTAAAATGCAATCAAGAGAGTATCGTCTACGCTAGGACATACAGATGAAGTACTCAGGGGGTCATGGGTAACGCATTTACTCCCAGTACTGTTTTGTGTTCCTTCCTATTGTTGGGGAAGAGGGTTGTATGGCACAGTATACACAAAGTCATAAAAAATGGATGAAGGGACTGACATTAGTGCCAAGTTGTAGAAGACACAGTGGGCTTAGGCAAGTGGAAATGAGAGACAAAGGGAGATGGGAAGAGAAGATTGCTTAAGAAGGCGATAGATGTAAGGTTGGGCTCTAGGAAATCAGATGAAGGAGGGCAAGAGAAAAACCACATGGCTAAGCAGGTCACAGAGAGATCAGGGAATGTTAGGCATTCACAGGAAGAATTATTTTAACTAGTTGAAAAGGAAGAGAATTTGAGGCCCATCTCACTGGAGAAAATAAAAAGAAACTAAAAATTATAACAAGTAGAATAAGAACAGTTCAGACTAGCGTACACTAAAGGCTTACTATGCATTGGTTCTGTGTTAAGCATTTTTCAAGCATTATGACAAACCTCTCTGCAGTAGGTACAGAAGTGAATACTGAGGTTTGTAGCAGGGTAAGTAAAGTTTGTTTCTTTTATTTGCAGAGTCAAAGTACATATTTTGTGCTTAGTGGGCCATAGTCTCTGTTGTAAGCCCTCAACTGTAGTAAGAAGCACCCATAGATAACATAAATGAATGTGTGTGGCTGTGCTGAATAAAAGTTTTTTATGAATATGAAAAATAAATATAATTTTCATGTGTCCCAAAATATAATTCTCAATTTTTAAGCACTTACAAATGTAAAAGTTATTCTTAGCTCACAGAACATACAAAAATAAGCAGCAAGTTTAATTTGTTTCATGGGCTATAGCTTGCCAACTCCTAGTTTACATAAGTTTTCCAAGATCACATAATTGCAAGGTATAGAATTGGTATCCAGTCAGATCAAAGTCAGTATCTGCAAAACTAAGCAGCAAAAGAAACATATCAACATTTCTCTTACTCAAATTGAGTTCCTTGCACAGCCTAGTGCGGGAAAGATTACATGAAAATGTGGAAGTACAGAGTGAAAAACATATCACGAACATGAGCAGCCTACACGCCCATCAACAGATGAATAGATAAAGAAAATGTGAGACGTGTATACAATGGAGTACAGTCAGCCACAGAGATGGGTAAGTCCAAGTCACATGTTGCAAAATGGATGCACCCTGAGTCCATAAAACTAAGTGAAAGAAATTAAATACAGAAGAGTAAATATTGCATGGTTTCTCTTATATGAAAATCCCAAGGCCTATAAAAATTATTTTTTGATTTTTATTAAATATAAAGCTGGTAGAAGAAAGGGCAATAAACTTTGTGGAAATCTGAGAAAAGGTGACATGGAAGGTAGGGAAATTAAAAAGGGCCAAGATGCAGTATGTATGTGCACCACTACCACACGATGAAAATATTCGTGGGATATTGCAGATACACTAAACAAAATTTTTAAATACTAGGTAATGCTTAATATGCAGGGGTTTGACTTCCAATATTGAAAGAACTAGAATTAGACTTAAAAATGTTCCCACTCTACTCTTTTTTTTTTAAGCAGCCAACAGTAAATCTGTCAGTGCTCTTCAGAACATGTCAACAATTGCCTCAACAGAATAAAACAAAGATATAAAACATATCCTCCCAGCATCCGGAAACAGAGAGAAGAGATTAGACATGGTACAAAGTTCTGCGGGAAGACTCGTTCCAAGTCCACGTGAAGTTACAAAGTTGCAGAGGAGGGGGAGGGGCCCACAGCCCTGGTTGATGTAATCAAGAGGCCCTTGATCTACTCGTGTCTAGGATTAATGAAATGAAATGTGCAGTTTTCCTCGAAAATTCTACTTGTGATTGAAAATATGTAATATTAATCTTGTAAGAAAAAATAACAAGTATCTTAGCAGTCAGTTCTTGTGAAGTTCAGTTAAATGTCTGCATTTCTTTTTTTCTCTTGGGGTTATTTGTAGAAAGCAGGATTTTAAAATTCAAAAGGGCTTAAATGACTTAAATCTCAAATTAAACATATCTTCACACAGCACATTTTAAAATAAGGATTTCAAAAGTCAAGGCTTTTAAATTTCATTTCTTCTATAAAACATTGTGATTCAATAGCATGCGTTTTTTTATCCACTTTGTGGAAGTTCTTTCTAATTGGAAATGTTGTAACCCACAGGTTATTAGAAGTGACATTCAGATTATCAACCACAGAATCCAACTGTCTTAAAACTGTGGCTGTGACTTCCCATTTTATCTTTAGAAAGCAGACAGATAATGTCAGTCTGGCTTTACAGTAAAGAAAAATACTGAAGAGATGTGACTAATTTATTCAAAGTCACAGAACAATTGAATGGAACAACAAGAAATGAAAACAAAAATCAAGGAAAACCACACGGCTAAAACCTAGACATTTCCTTATTCATATAGTTCATATCAAATTACTGACAATACACACATAAACATTCTCTGAAATAATTCAGAAATTATAACTTTGGTACACACATAATTATTAATTTTAAAGATTTCCATGTAAAGTCTACATTAGTAATATACAAAATTATTTAACTCATTAATATAAAATTCATTTAATAGCCTAGTAAAGTTTGACTAAAGAGATTTCAAGGAGGAACCAGCACTCTTACAGAACTGGGGAAAAACTCTTTGGCAATAAATATCCTAATGCAGATGTATGAAATTGAAACCAAATGTGTTGAGGTCAGCCTAGAACAAACCTAATTAACAAAATGTAAAATTTAAGAGATTACAGCCTCCGAACTTCTCAGTACATCCAGTGGTAAGAATCCCATTCTCATTTTGAGCAAGTGATTTTCAGAAATAAGAATTTAAAGATCAACTTAATCTAACAGTATTCCATATGGCTGAGAAACTACTAATCGGTATCTTTTTTATTTTAGAAAAGGAAGTTATGAAAAATGCAATTAAATAATATTTTTGATGCTACGTGGAAAGTAGGCTCGAGTAGAAAGCTCCTGTGTGACTTAACTGGATATGTTGGAAAGTTCCATGGGAAGAGACAAGCAACCAACTCTAGGGTTAATAATAAGCATTAGAAATTATTTAGCAAGCACATCCACAGGGACCATCCTACTCATCGTTTGTATTATAAAGGGAGAGATTTCAGAGGCCCCTTTCATTCCTCAGATAGCAAGAATTCAAGGGAGAGGCCAAGTGGAAAGTTACCAGACACAGGAAAGACAAGAGCTTCGGGTGGGGCCAGCCCTGGTGGCCAGGTTGGGAGAAAGGGAGGGTCGGGGGGAAGGGCTGCCTTCCAGGTGCACTAGTTTTCACAGCTGCATGGATGGAAAAGACATCCAGCTACAGAGGAAATGGAAGGTTGGACCAAAGCCTAAGGTCCCTCCAAACTCTCTATCTCAACTATCTCTATCTCAGCCATTCAACTCACATAGCTTTCTCTGTTGGAATGGAAACGGAAATTCTATGTGCAATATTATTTCTCACCTACCCTTCTCTCAGGTTAAACTTATTCATCCACAAAATGGGGGAAGAGTGAAGTCAATATGATTGATCTGTGGTATGTTTTATCCAGGATTTCAAGTTAATCACTGTCTTGAAGATAAGACATCTGAGTCACAGGATTTAAATGGTTTGATTCAAGTTAGGACTAAAATGTGGTCCTGCTGGTTTAGGGCCTTGTCCTGGAAACTGTGTATTTTGTTCAATATCTAGATTTTAATCTTAAAAAGGAAAAACAGTACATTTACGTTCTTTATTCCTCTTACATTTAATTTTCTGGAAGAGAATCATTTTCCAATTACTAATTAAAAGACTCAGTGGGTTCTGGAGAACAGCTATGACTCATATAATTTCAATATATTCCTACTGGAGATATTTAGTATGTTATTGTGCAACTCAGTTAAATAACACTTTTTAAAAACATATTTACCCCTAGAGAAAAGGTGAAATATATGTATGCCCATTTTACAAAGCAAGAAAACAATGAATTACCAATAATCTCAAAGAGGACTGTCTGATACTGACTCAGTTAAAACACTGGAATGTTCTGTTTGTCAGAGCTACAAGGAAGAAAAAAAGAAATAAAACAAAGCCGGTTCTCATCATCCTGGAAGAAAAGCTACTTGTCTCTGCGTAAACCCAATCATCCACTACATAAAAGAAGGAACACGGAACTGTCCAGGACTACTTTCAAAAGCTATTTCAGAAAATAAAGAAAAAAAAAGAATATAAGAAAAAGTGCAAACAAAGCTCTTACATACAAAGTGGAGAGACTGAAGGGAGGGGAGGGGATTGGGAAAAAAGAAAAATGAAGATATAGTATATCATGTCCAAGTACAAATGCCCTATGAAGAGTGTTATCACTCTGTATATCTGAAATGTACCAATAAAATTAATTTTTAAAAAGGAAAAAAAAGAGCCAGTGCCTTGAAGCACACTGACCCAATTCTTCTGGGTAAATCTTATCACATAATAATAAATCTTTCTCTACTTTTTGAAGTAGTCTAGCTTCACCGCGATGTTTCTGGCTGACCATAGCATTTTCTTTTCCTTTTTTTGATTAGTATATTTTAGACATATGTAATGATAACATTCATCATAGGTCATTTGTACCTGTACATGATGTATCTTGCTTCTGACCATGGCATTTTAGTTTAGTTCTCAAATTCTCCTGATGATAAAAACCACCTGAAATATTTGCCAATATTACAGGTTCGAAGTGCAGAACCAGACTGTCCTAGAACTAAGAACATGTCCCTGACTGAGTCACGATTTTACCAGTTAAGGGACCTGAGTTAACTTCAAAAGGTTTGTTTTATATTCCTAAAGTATAAATCTATAATATGCATATATGTAAAAATAAATGTTACTATGCTTTTTGCTGTTGGATTTTTTAATACGCCCCACAATTACTGAAGGAAACACAATGGGTGCCATTTACATTGCAGCAAACATGATGTTTGCTGAAATCTAGCTTTTAGCCTACATTAAATTTGGTATAAAAGGGAAATTGCATTCGAGATTGAACATACATCAAGTTGCAGCCTATGCTTAACTTGCTTTAGAGAATTCAAATATTGGAAGGAATGATCTCAGCAGCCACCAGAAACATTGTGGGGAAACAGAGTCCCTAAGGCGCTAAGCTTTCTCCTCCACGGGAAATGATCAAAGGCACGCTGAGATTTCTAAATGCAATATGGCCTAATGTTCACTACATTTTTATGACTGGAAAAGTAGTTAAAATGAACGTTTGAAAATGTAAACATTCTTTACATAAGAAGCTAAAGTGTAACAATGAACATGGAAAGAGAAGACTGAACTCACCAAGTACCATCCTAAAGCCAGAAGAAATAGTACAAATAAAGTCGCAGGCCAGCAGGAAAGCAAAAGAGATGGAAGATTATTGCATGTGGGTAGTAACACCCATTTAAATAATTCTCCATTGAAGAGGACAGCTTGTCATATATCAGAGAACACAGAAAGTGGCAGAATGTCCAGTAACAGCAACAGTCTCCTCTCTCATTATATGCTCAACAGTGTTTCTGACTGCTGGAAAAAGGTGAGACCCCTTCCACCCTGCTTCTCTTGAGATCCACCAGTGGAACCCAAATCGCTAGCTTTCCTGAGAAAACACTCCCCTAGGCTTACAAAGCCACAGAGCTACTTAGAGTCCATGGAACACCACGGTGCAAAGAGCTGCAGGAGCTGGGGAATGACCTGGTGAGGTCCTTCTCTAAACTAAATGCCAAGTCACACTGCGCTTGTTCTGAAATTCTATACAGGGATCACATACATATGCATGACTCCACAGCAAGCCTGTATGCATGAAGACAGGAATACGATAATCCAGACAGTCTCAGGTATCCAGACTGAAAACTAGTCTTCCAAATCACAACCCTAATATACACATGCACACGCGCACACACACACTTCAACGGCCTCTATGAGGGCCAGGCTCGCTGTTCACTGACAGTGGGAAGCCCACTGCCTCCTGCTTGCCAGATGCCTGCCTCCCACAGGAGGCAGCTAAATCTGTGACTGTTTCTAAGCCCACCACCCTTCTTGGTTTTCTTGGATTTCTCAACAGTCTGTTTCTTTGCCTTGCTTTTCCCATGCTTCTCAATTTCACATGAGAAGACAGGCCAATCAGATGACAGTCGAAGTCTACCCTGAGTAATCTCAGAGTACTCAACTCTGCTTAATTGCTTTCATCACTTGCTACTCCAGGTTTTTTCCATGGAGCTAGAAAGGCTTTTTGGTATTATTCTTGAAGCCTGATGGGAGAAAAGGGTTGATTTCTAGATAATCTGACCTATCATAGCATTTAAAGTTGATTTAAATCTGTTGCTATAGGCATATTAATTTAGATTCAATTAATTTAAATTCAATTCAATACTGTTTTAAAAATAGTATCATAGCACCATAAATTGAATCCTTGATATCAAATCAATTTTGTTTTCACTAATCTATTTTAACTCAAGGAATAAGATACACATAGATAAAAGCCTGTTAAGTTAAAATTATCTGAAATTCAACTCATAAGTCACCACTTCATAAATTAATTCAAAACCTAAATCATTGAATAGTACTTACTGTGGCATGGTAGTTTCTATACATGGGCATTTTCAGTATCTTCGTCAGGTAATCTTCCAGTTGTTTCTGTAATACAAATACTTTTAGATAGGAGTTAATATGTTCCTATTTATAGAAAAGTTTAAACAGTGACAATAATGAGATCAGTTCATCTCAACTTCTCTAAGTTGTTCAATTGTTTACTCATATTAACAGTGGAAGAGAATCCTAACTAGCATAAAGGTATTTCTACAGTTCTCTTGAATTATTATTTAACTTTCTTCTTGCTATTTCACTTTCCACATGCTTAGGCTTTTATATATTCCTGAGAAGACCTGAGCTATACATAGTTTTAATCTTTGATAGCTATTAGAACAGGACTTGTATATAGTAAATAATTTAATGTATTTATTGATTTTACCAAAAACCTGTATTTTTTCAGTTCTAATATTTACTAGAATATACATCACAAATTTTAAATAGCCTTGAAGGAAAAAGAGGGTGGAGACATTAAAAAAAGACTAGTAAGATTTACCTTGATTGTACACATGTTAGAAGGTGTATGTTGTATGGGGAAGTGGGGATAAAGGCTTGGGCAACAGAACAATATAGTTCAAGCATACTGACCATGACACAAAATTCAGCACCTTCTGCTGAAGCACTAACGTTCACAGTCATAGAATCTTTAGTGGGACTCAGATATGTGCACACAGTAAGCCAAGACTGCAAAATTTCATAGCCAGTGTCTTGGAAAATATTTAGCCCAGATCCATAAGAAGATTTTAAACAAGGTGACAACTACAAAAGTAAAATCAAATCTTTATTCTGGAACATAAAACTTTCAGATTTTCAAACAAAACTGATAGACATGAGAAGGAAGAGAAAATATGTATGTGTGTGTGTGTGTGTGTGTGTGTGTGTATAGAGAGAGAGAGAGGGAGAGAGAGAGAGAGAGAAAGGTAACTGGGATAACTGCTGATGTCTAATGGTTTATTGAAAGGAACAGTTAATGCTTAATTTTTAAAAAATTTTTAAACCAGTATTGCATATTTATATCTGGCAGTCTGAACAACTAGTTTGAAGACAACAATGTGCAGTATAACAACCATTGGTGAATTTCTACCATTTTGTCCAATGAAACTGCATCACTTCTAATTCTTTTTTTATTTTTTATTCTCCTTAATGGTTTGATCAATCTTTTATTCTTACGTTGGTAATCTGAGCAACCTCACTGAAGATAACAATATGTAAAATAACACCCACTGTTAATTCCTATCTGTTTGTTCTCAAACCCTGTATCATTTTTATTGTTTTTGCTTTGTTTTGTTTTTGTCTGCATTGTTAGTATTTTGCTATTGTTCTTTTATTATTATTATTCTCTTTAAAATAAAAATTTTTTTAAATGTTTAAAAAAATTAATAGATATGAGTAAATTGCTTATTAACATCATAACCAAAAAATGCTCCTGCTACCCGGAAGCAGAGCAGGCAGAAGGGTTCCTTGCCTTGAGTTTCTTGCCTGAGCCCATCTGTGCTCCTACTCTTCTTAGACCTTAAGCATAGCATAGAAATGTGATTTGATGTATAGTTTAAATGGGCTACTACAAATACTGCAAATGGATGGAAATATACGACTCTAAAAGCATGGATTTCAAACTTACAAAGGCTCAGCTTTTGACCAAAGCCAGCCCAGGTAGTGTCAAGTTGGAATGCCAGCCTCTGGATAACCTAACTCCTATGAATAGTCTTCCTCTCCTGGGACGGGGCACCCTCTTCATGGTTTGGGGAAGTGACTTGGGCAAGAAGGGATGTCGAACTACCTTAAGAGAAACTGAACCAGCCAGGGCCACTAATCAGTAGTGAGAGAAGCTGTAGCCAGATCCCCCTTTCCCAATCATTAGATGCCATATTTCCACAAACTTATTTTCAAAGCAACAATAAGGAAAAGACTTACCCTTCTTCCAAAGAACTGTTCTTCTTGAATCATATTTTCATGTGAACTGGGCAAACTGGGCATTTCTCGAGGCTCTTCCCCTTTGATATTTTGTCTTCTAAATGTGTGTCTAAAACACACACACACACACACACACACACACACACAATGCAAACATTCATTAGATTATTCTTTGACTATAACTTTCATATCTTACATGAGATGGATTTTTTTATATTATTTGTACACATTTGCAATTCATACAGTTCACACTGATCTTAGGGAATGGGTACATGTAGGTACCAGGGCTTGCTTCTTTTTAGAAATGGCTTATTTTTTAAAGAGCTTATTTAATTGGAAATATATACCAACAATTGATTAGATATTCTACAAAGTGAACAAAATACACTTTCCATCCAACTTGAACATTGAGATAACTTTATTTTCATTCTGAAAAGTTTACCTTCTGGTGGGAATGGGAATGCGGATAAAGGCTTTGTACTTGAGCAGTTCTCTGTGAAATTCTTGAAAGTGCTTGAATTTCCTCTTGACTTGCCATTTAAATTCCCCATGTGTTAATTCAATAGTGTACAGATTGATACTTGATACCTATAGTGATAAATAAAAATTGTTGATATCTCAGATAATAAAACCCAAAAGGTATCAATGAACCATAGCTAATTAATAAGTAACACAGAAGTAGATTTAAGTTCAATCTATATATTATATATAAGTACTTAAAACCTTTTTCAAAAACTGATTCCAAAAATAATATTCTTTCAATGTTAAGAGAATTTATTCTTCTCATAAGTTACATAAGACAAGATTCCTGTAAGTCTTGTCCTTTCAACATGCATGTGCATACATGCCCATGTGTGTGCATGCACACACACACAAACACTGAAAACCAAAAACCAACTAATACAGACAATGAACAGAGGCCCTAATTAGCACTGAGCTAAGTTTAGTCTGCATGTTTGAGCAGTGAATGGGCAGTTGACAAAGGTCGGAGAGAAGCAGGAGGTAATGGAAGCCAGGAGCAGCATCTCAGCCCTTTTTGCCTACCACAAATGGCATAACTGTCTTCTCTTCTGGAACCAGTTCCAAGGTTCAGGCTTGTCTACTCCACACCCCTGCACTGAGGCCACACCTGCGGTGCAGGGAGAAAGCAGCTGCACTAATGAATATTCAGAATACACTTGTATAGTATATGCACTACTACTATTGTTATTATTGTTATTAAATCTTCGTAACAAATATATAAATAGGCACTGTGATACTCATTGTTTGGATGAGAAAAATGAGACAGAGTTTAAACAGCTTGTTCAACATCACAAAGCAACAACAGCAACTAAAACATGTAGCCTGGCTCTAGAGTGCATCCGTTTAACTCCTACTTGTAACTGTCTCTCAACCTAAAAGCTGCCAGGCAAAATAAGAGGCAAAGGTCATCTTAGAGATGCTCAGTAGCTTATCAGAGACATGGGCCCTACTCCTAGGAAAAGCCTAAAGCAAAAGCTGGACACCAAGATGGGGGTAAAGTTAGAGTCAGCAGGGAGCTGGGATAGGTGCCAGGGCGCAGCAAACCAGCACTGTCACCCTTCAGGGCACAAGAAGAGGAACAGGAAAGCCCGCCCAAGACAAGGTGTTACTTGCTCTGAAGTGCGAGCCAGTGGCAGCCCTACCCTGCCTTTGCTTGGATTTAACCCGACGGACAAGGAGCACCACTCACAGACTCCTTTCCCTGCCTGCCAGACTTGCTGCAAAATCCAGGGAGTCACAGGTCACACCCAGCTCACCCACCCCCAGCTTTCCCTCGCAAATCACCCAGCTTGGCCTGCCAAAGACATTTACTCTAAGCCTTTCCCAAGTTCAGTGAAAATATTTGTGCGTGAGGACTAAGGACAGGTTCCCAGAAAATCATCAGAAAGGCGGAACTGGCCCAGAGAATTCTCTCAGGCAGGCTGTTGGGTAACAGCACTGGCCAGTCCCATATCCTGACATTTTTTTCTTTTAAGAGCCAAGTGGCACCATCATTTTCTTGCTAAACAAGTCCTGACTTTGACTCAGCATTCTAGTTCAAAGAGATAAGCCCAAATGAGTAGAAAATTAGGGAGAGAGGAAAGCTAGGGGAGGTATCTTACAATTATACTGAATTAATAAATTTCCACGAATGTCATTAAAAAGCATTGTCCAGCAAGGAGGAAAGAGGAGTATCAAAATAAAGGTTAAATAAGAAGGGAGCAAATCCTGAGAGATGATGAGGACTTGGAAGTGACAAAACACAAAAGTCTAAAAACACGATTCTAAGTAGGAGGGAGGAAAATAGGAGTCAAAGTATTAACTCATATATATTGACCAAAACAAGGTGAGTCCATAAGTGCTCTGACCCTCGATGTAGATGTGAAACGCTCCACTTCCAGAACTTGTGCTTTTATCGGACAGCCGGAGAGGTACGTCTGTATATTAGGCTCCTTAAATCCTTGAGTGTTATAAATAGCCGAGAAAGGGATATACACTAAAAAATAAACAAGTAAACAAAGTTATTCCGATATGTCACAGTCTCATGCCTTGCCTTTTATAGGCATCCTTTTAAGAGTCACAGTTGTTAAAACAAGTACGCTTCTCAGGAGCTCATCGCAGCCCAGCGTAATGGTATCAGCGAGGAAGACAAATTACTGCCTGGTTCTTCAAATTGTGCTCTGCCAACCAACTCTGAGCGGCTCTCCCCCCTCATGTCACCGATCTTCACCTTCCTGAGCCTTGGGGTCACCGGGTGACACATCATAGTCCACCTCCTCTCCTTCAAAATGCAGCTCCCGTGTGTCCAGATTTTCTATCAAATTGCTCATGTCGGCAGCGATTTTCTGCAGTGCAGAGGTATTTACTCTTGACTCGTTTTTCAGGGACATGTTACCTTCGGACATGGTGAAAGCAGCGGGGCTGAAGAAGAAGAAAAGAATTATACACAGATGTATAATTTGACCAAGTGAAACCCTATCTCATACACGAGTCTAGGCTTAGATACAGCATCTAAACACAGGTCACCCAGCCCTGTCTCACTTCTCCCAGCTACGCTTCAGTTCCTTTCCTGATAACAGAGCGGATTCCTAGTTTGTTAATCATAATGAAGTAACACGCTTAGCGGTACACAAGAAAGTAAAAGGAACATCACACTGAAGAAATGCCAACATTTCTCTCACCAAGTTTGATGAATTTAGATAAATTAGTATAGATTTAAGGAAGCTTAATTTGAGAATGCTTATTCAGAGAAAAGAAATGGCTTGCTTACTGTAATAAATAGATGGAAAGAGAGAATGTTACATAAAACGAGCAACTTTCAATGTTTCTTAAAGAAAACTTAGGATATTTCACAAATCTAAATAGGTACATTTAGGAATGTTCTCATGATAGTAAATCTCCACATAGTCAAACTTTCTTTGTAAGTGACATCTTGAGCAAAGAGTACATTACTTCTCTCAGATACAAGGTTTTGGCTATGACTTTGATTAATATACCTGTTCCAAAAGATACTTGAGGGGCTAGAATTATACTTTCCACTTTTTTGGAAAAGAAACCAGTTCTATTTCATTCTGACATTTAATAACATAGGTCGTCACACATCAGTACCCAGGAAGAAGAGTTCCTATGGATTTTATTTTTCAGTTAAAATACTGATTTAATCCTTAGGACTGTCACCTCAGCTGGATGAAAAGTCTATATTGCCTGATGCAGAAATAATCTCTTTTTTATGGCTAGGCTTAAAATGGAAAGTCTTTCATATCAGTAATTCTTCTGCACATGTTCATTTATTACTGCGAGTCATAAGCATTAACTAGGTATCCATGTGTGGGATGCAATGAATCAAAATGTAAGGATGAAGAAGGCTTGTCCCTGTGATTAGGGAGCTTCTGACATGGGTGAAAGGAAAGAAAAACAAAGAATTTCAAGTTCACCCTTCACCTCATTCAAGGACTTAGGTCTCCTGAAAATGGGCTGAGAGGAACACACCTAAGTGAGGCCCTTTCCTACAGGTGCTGTCAAGAAGGTAGATGCTCACATGGAAGTGCTAAGAACCTTAAGCAATGTCAGACAGGTTTTACTACAGCCCCAGGAGTCTCTAAAATGCATACACTGCTGTGTAGAAAGACTTTGCTGGGAAATTCAAAGATGTAGGTGAAGGACAGTGGTTCTGGTTTGCACACATATACGTGTACAATGCATATAGCTAAGCTACTTATGAACTATATAACTTGTGCTTCTTTTTCCATGTTTGCTGTAAAGAAGTTTGAGGCCAAAATTACAGCCTGCTATTAACAAAATATCGTACTGTATTTGCTCATATCTATTCCCTTCAACCTCTCTCCCATTTGTAAGTTATATTATAGTAACAGTTAGTGGGTAGTTTGCTTAGTAGTATCTGGCTGGTGACAATCATTTATATACATTATTACACTGATAATTAATAACAAATCTATAAAGGTTTGCTATTTCCATTTTGAAGATGACAAGAGTTTGCCTTCTGTTCTTTATAGATAAGGAAACTAATGCACAGACACATTAGGTAACTTGACCAAGACTTCAGACAACCTGTAAGACACACAACTAGTAAGACGTGGAGCAGAGAGTTCAATCCAGGCTTCTCTGACTCAAAAGCCAATGTTCTCAACCACCGTCACTACCTTGATGTCTACTTTCTTGGTATCTGTTCATGACCTTGAATAGGAAGAAGTGTTAATATAGGCAAGTATCCCTGAGCAAGTCCCTCTAAGAGCTAACTCTAACTGAAAAGGACTGGAAATGAAGTTCTTCCTGTAGCTCAGTCTCCATAGGACAAAGCCATTTCAACTCTCAGTACTCTGGTTTCATCTCTCAATTAAGGGGACTGAGCTATTTCATTTCCAGGGTACCCTTATAATACAGCACCATTTATAGATAAAAGGTGCCATAAAACTGTTCAGCCTCCCTTTTAATTTAATTATGTAACCTTCCTCTATGGCAAGAAATGAATATAAGTAGTTCTACATTTCAATAAAAGCAGTAGGGGCAGGATGTTTTCTAACCTAGATAATTTAATCAAGGTCAGTGCAGCCTCTATACAAGAGCTGCTGTCTCAGACCATAAGTAAAATACATATGTCCTTTTCTCTTAATTCAACAAAGAAACACTTAGTAGATGCCAACCATGAGCTCTTTATGGCTTTATTTAAATAAAAGGTAATGGAAAGTTCAGAGGGAAGGTGACAAGGTAAAACAAGTGAGAAATTACATCATATCAATTGCACTGCTGATGTCTAATGGTTTATTGAAAAGAACAGTTAATGCTTTACTTATTTATTTATCTTTTTGACTAATTTTGCATGCTTATGTCTGGTAATCTGAACAACTAATTTGAAGATAACAATATGCAACGTAACAACCATTGTTGAATTCCTATCATCTTGTTTGGTGAAACTCTATAATTTTTTTGTTTTGTTTTTATGCTCTTTAATGGTTTGATTAATCTTGCATTCTTACATCTGGTAATCTGAGCAACATCAATAAAGATAAAAATATACAATATACCAACCACTGTTAATCCTTATCATTTTGTTACAAAACTCTGTATCTTATTGTTTTTGCTTTGTTTTGTTTTTGTCTATGTTGTTGGCACTTTGCTATTGTTCTTTTTTAAAATTCTCTTTAAAATAAAAAAAGAAGTTACATCATATCATTGTCACTTGTTAATTTTCTTAAAAGATTTTAGGTATTTTTTATTGATGAAACAGACTAAATGGTTAACTTTGCCATCTTTCTTTGCATAGTAAAGAAAAAGAAGTTATTCCAAACGATCTGCCTTTTCAAAAAGTACTTATGTTAAAAATGCATGTTAATTTCAAGGTGCGCAGAGACTACTCCACACATTGTAATATAATTAGGATAAATAATATAGAACCCTTAGATTAAGCTAAAATAAACATCTTATTTCTGATACAGATTTTAAAAAGCATAGTAACTTGTGGGAAACCTGTGGAAAAGTAGAAAATAAACATAAATGATAAAAATTTTGATGATAAAAGCATGTTATCCCATATCATCAAGCATTTATTACCAAATAAGCAAAAATTTTACACAGTTGTTATTTAGTACTCAAAGTAGATCCTACCTAGAGGGTCTGATTACTTTGCAAGATTTAGTTAAAATAATCTTCCCAAGGGCACTGAACTAGTGTCAAGATTGATTTGGTGTAGGGGAGGTGCTGGGGATTGAGCCCACAACCTCAAGTGAGTCACACTCCACCTCTGGTATGACTTTTTAAAGCAGATTTACTGGCTTTAAATTCTTAAGAACTTGATTAGAGAGGTTCATAATAATTGACTTTATTTTATGGTCTACAATGTCTGTTAATTCTTTAACATAAAGTTTACTTACATTTTGTGACAAGTAACATCCTCTGCTTTAGTCACCAGCCCTTGGAAAGGATCAGACTAAACCTACAGTCATTAGAATGACAGAAACAGCATACACTGACAGCTTCCTGAATTTCTGTGGTGAGTAAATTAAGGTCACGTGGTATTCGAGTGGCCCTAAAGGACAAGCAGATCCATGCACACATCTGTGAAGACTTCGCTGCTTAACAGTGGAAAATAAACCAAGTGATTTGTCCATCACTCCCTTTATCTGAGTGCTTCACAGTGTTTTGTGCTGAATATCCTACAATTGAATTGCTGGTGTCAATCTTGAATACCAGGCTGCAAGGCTATGTATGCTCCTATGTTGTCAAATCTTTACTTATTAGTCAATGTTCTCTTTCATCTAAAATAATTTACCTGGGGGGAACGAGGAAGTGAGCAGCTGCCCAGCTACAGCCTATGCTCAGCAGCAGTGGGATAAGGCTCCCAGTGTTCACACTTGAGATAGTGTAATTCATTTTGTTACCTCCTTATAAAATAATACTGCAAGATCATTATCTCTCTCAGTACCAAGAAGAGACAGTATCCACGGAAAGATAAGAGCAGCTGTGTTTTACTTCTGTTTGCGCTGGTAAATGAGGGCTGGATTTTTTCCTGGTTGTGACTATTAGGATTAAAGTCTTTGCAGGGAATATTTAATGACTTCTGGTTATTCAGTGATGAAATTTTTTAAATCTAGCATCTTCTGATCTCAGTTGTCAACAAGATAAAGAAGTAGAATGTCAAAGAGAAGCAATTCTTTTCCTTTTCAGATAATACACAAACAGTCCCTTAACCAAAATAACACTAACAACGTTATCAAGTATAATTGGTGTTAAAGTAAATATTAGCAGTAACAAATATTTGCTGAGTATATGTCAGATGCGAGGCACTATACAAAAGATAAACCACATGACCTCCTTCAATCCTTCCTACAATCTGAGAAGCTAAGTCTTACTGTTAACCACACTTTAAGAGAAGCTTAGACAAGATAAGAAATGTGCTCTGGCACACAGAGCTGACAGCCCTGGACCTGACCTTGACTGATATAATTCCAAAGTCTATCTACTTAACAAACCGGAAATGAGATTGAGGTACAGAATGGTTATGGGAGACATTTTCTCCTTACATTTCATATTTTTAAAACTAAGAAACAACAACAACGACAAAATTCCAGCATTCACTCTTTGAAGATAATCGTGACTTACTTCTTTCTCTTTCTAAAAAATATGCAAAGTTCTCCCATATTTTTTCTTACATGTTATTTGTGCTTATAAAGAGAATTAAACACATTTTCTAAGCAAAAAATCATATCATAATGTATTAATGCATCATTAATTATAATTAGATTATTTAATTATAAATAAAATATAGCTCAGTTGTAAAGCACTTGCCTCACATGCACAAGGCCATGCGTTCAATCTCCAGCACTGCAAAATTAATTAATTTAATTAAGCCAAAATAATTAATGGATATTTCTTGTTTTCCCATTTTTCATTACATGAAACTGATTAAAAGATTCATACCTCAAAATAAAAAAAAATAAAAGATCCATACCATATAACCCTTCTAAAGCATATTATACTGTTTGGAACAAACTTGATATTCCCTAAAGTACAAAAATCACATGAATTCATATACTAAATTCAATCTGTGATGATATAGTAACCATTGGATAAATATTTTTCTAGCTTAAATGACTTTTAATAAAGTAAGTGGTATTACTATATTTTACTTTCCAGGCAATATACTTTGAGAAGATGCATTTTTAAAACACCTTTTCATGTCCTCGTGGATCTTTAAGTATTTTTTAAAGCATCACTTCTGTGAATATTAGTGGAGGGCCCTTCAGTAGGAAAATTAAACATCAGTGGTGTAGGGGAAAGGTCAGATGATCTCGGATTGTTTGGGCTTTAAGACCAGTGTAACCTCCTCCAAGCTACCTGCTCCAGAGGGTCAGTGTCCCCACCACAAACTGAAAATAGTGCTAGTTGGGTCTCTTGTCGTAGGAAGCCATAAGGAGCAGATGAGATAATCACTATACATCTACAGGCAAAGAAAATCTAGATGTCAGGTTCACCTTTACTTCACCTAAAAGGGAACCCCTGAAGAAAATAATCTTTTACTTCAGTATTTTTCAAGGCTGATATGCTAGGCACTACCCTGTCTTCTGTCTTTTATTTGTCTCCCAAAACTATCAGCTGTCTTTTTGGTTGGGCCCCTGTAAGAATGGGATTCTCCCATTCACCTAGTCCTGCAGTTTCTGAACTATTCTATACTAATTGCAGACAGCAGTAAGCCTTTCTCTGTGAACCCAACTGTGGACAGTATTAAACAGTCAAATCCAGCTTCCCTTCCTTTCCACTGTGTACGTCTCTTTTATCTCCTCACTCTCCTTCCCTTGGGTTGTGCAGTTCTTCCTTTGTATTTACCCAGCTGTGTCCACTTTTTCCATTGTGGTGTCTCCTGCTCCTTTTAGAGTTCAGTCATTTTCTTTACTTTGACAAAACCTATCACCCCAGAAAAGAGTCAACATCTGTTCACACACAGCATTTTGCATATATTTTAATAGCTCTGTGGGTATTCTCTCATGAACTTAGGTTAAGAAGCTCTGTCCACTGAGCTGTAGTCATGTTTTTACGTGCACATTTGTTCTCCCATGAGATGAAGACACTCCTGGGAAAGAAAGTGTTCATCAGGTTTTGTCACCGTGACAAAGTGCCCAGGAAAGTTAACTTAATGGAAAATGATTTATTTTGGCTCCCAGTTGCAGAGGTTTCAGTCCACGGTCAGATGGATCCACTGCTGTACACCTGAGGTGAGGCTGAACGTCATCAGAAGGATGCAAACCGCTCACCTCATGGGAGCTGGGGAGTAGAAAAGAACCAGAGAAGGAGGAAGGGGCTACAGACTAGACAAACCTTTAGAAGGTATGCTCCAGAATGGTAACTACTCCCAGTAAAGCCTACCACACATCTAGCTCAGGCTGTAGCTAGATAAGGAGCTAGCATAGTGTTAGCACCACAATTCCAAAGCCCATATTCTCCCCCGCTGGGCCCCACCTCCTAATGACCCATTCAGCTGTTAGCACCCTCCACATCCAATCACCTCTCTAGGCCTCACCTTTGAACATTTCTGCACTGGGAATAAAACCCTTAATATATGAGTCTTTTAAGGACATTTCACATTTAAATGAAAACAGAAGGTTAGCGCCATGATCATTCACATGACAACTGAATGAGCAACTGCTCAACAAATATTCATTAAGTAATTAATCAGCCATCTGACCACAGAGAAACCTGTGCGTTGTAGGCTGCTCAGTGCATGCCACACGTTCATATAACACAGGTAATCGCAAATGGCTGACAAAAGCCCTGACAAGGGTATAACACGAAAGAAACACATCAGCTGCAGAAGCATTTGCAGCTAAAATGCTGAACTGCTGTCCGAAGTAGAGAGCCGGGCTTTCACAGAGGGTTTTCATGCACCATCTCCAGTACTCCTAGAGACAACTTCCTGAGGAGGCACTGCCATTACTCCCCCTTCACAGATGATAACACAGGCTGACTGAGGGGACACGCAGCTCTGGCCGACCTGAATGCCATCAGCCTGTCCACCTCTGACTTCGACTTGCATTCTTGCCAAGAGGAGAGGCTGTGATGTGGGATCACATAAACCCCTCCCGCCCATCTCCCGTGAGCCCCACTTACTATTGCATCTGTGGTTCTCAGAGCAGAAGTCTGACTCCCTAACACTGCTGCCTTCTGGGCTCCATATCTACGCTGATCACAGGACCCCAGAACCCAGCAAGTACCCACGTACTTTCCCTTTTCTCCCGCTTCCTAGCAAACCCTCCTAATAATGATAGTGCTTCTCTCCCTGAGGTTTTAAGATTTGAAATGGTGGTGGAAATAATCTGGAATCAGAGTGTCCACAGACAGGAGCTAGAAGCCGTGTTCTTAAAATTCCCATAATCTCTGCCACTGGTGAAACAACTAATCTAGCAGGGTACTAGCATCATTCTGATAAAAATCCCCCCCAATCATTTCTAATGCTAACCCAAAAAGCAGCTTTCTGATAAATCAGTCCCTTGAGATGTCACCGTTTCCGAAGAGACAACCTTCAAGAAAGCTGCGTAATGAACCAGCGCTAAATTAGGATTTAGCTTACATATTCTTAGAATGAACATCCTCTCTTGATTCTCATGATTTCTTCTAAATCCTTTGACCTCTTTGGATGGCCTTTTAAAAATACCCCTGGGGTTTGTTATCTGACATGATCTTTCTTAGTCATTTCCTTTGACACCTCCTAGATTTGAATACTGCCCTTTTTACAGCAGTATCAGCTGCCTCTAGGCTATCTCAGTCCTATCTCTGGATTTGGTTTCCAGAGTCAAACACAAATTTTAAAGGAAAGGTGCATCTATTCTGGTAGTTAGGAAAATGCTATCTGTCATTCACTGAGTATCTCCTTTGGGTCAATCACTGAAAGACACATAGGCATACTGTATGTATCACTTCTAATCCTCCTGGCAATCTCATTTAGAACCGAGGATATGGGCCACCAAGGCCCAGCAGGGCAGCGCAGTGGTAAGAGGGTGACTGGTCCCTGTGCACGGGCCACCTAATGTGCTCAAGTCCTGGCCTCTGATCATGGAGATCCGTGTCACACTGCTCTCACCTCTTCTCCTAATGCTAACAGCCCTCCCAGGCTTTTCCAGGTGAGGCCGAGGCCTTAGCACAGCCTCCACAGCAGGCAACAGCACCTGTGCCCCCTTGATTTTTGACCAGCCCCACAGAGGCTCTGGCTCACCCTGAGGGCTCTGGATTTGGAGGAAGGGCCGCATGAGAGGCACAGCCTCCCACCTCCTCAGGCGTTGGAGCAAGGAGGGGGCACACAGAGAAGCAAGCCACAGAACCTGTGAGACTGGGGCAAGTTAAGTTGTGGGCAGATGTGTGCCTCTCCTGTGTCCTCACCCTGACTGTGCTGAGCGCACTGCTGTCACAGCGCATCTGGTGGAGCCTTCAGCAGCTGAGCAACTGGCTGCTTTTCCTGGGATGTTGTGGCCAATCAGGCAACATGTCACCTCGGCTTCTTCCCTGCCTCTCTTCCCTGCACCTCTCACTGTTAGAGCCCACCACACAACCTTAGCTCAAGCTGAAAGCATGCTAGCATAGTGTTGGCTCCAGGATTCCGGCCCATGGCTTTCTCTACCGAACCATCCTGCTTCCTAAAGAAATTATGTTATGTTAAGGCTACAGTAGCAACACAAAGGAAATACATATCATGCTTATGATGTGCCACATAGGGATCCAGGCAGTCTGCATGTACTCCTTCAGTCTATCCTGACAAAAGACCCATGCAATAGCCTCTGGTCTTACCTCTTTTTTTATAGGTGAAGAAACTAAAGGCTTAGAGAGGTATCTATTTTACATGAATATACAATTGTCTGTGTTTAGGACTTGACAATAGATACATTACTATAAGAAAAACTCCTGCTTCAGCATCACTAAACATCAGAAATACTCTCTCTCCCTCTCTCTCATACACACACACACACACACACATATTCTAAGTACTTTACCCCAAAAAACGAAAACCTAGTCCCAAATGCCAGGGGTATTTAAATAAGGATTCTGAGCCAACCTCTAAATAGACTTATTCTCACCTTTATTAATGACTATATATATATATGAGAAAACATGAGAGGGTCCTTCTAACTTCAAAGCTTGCTAATAATTTTATCACATGTTAGTGAAAAATGTTGTACAATCACTGGATGACTTCAACTGATGAGAATTCTAAAAGGAAAATTCTTTATGAAAAAAATTGATAAGAAGAAAACTATGATCAGCCTCCAAAATTATACCTCGATGTTAATGAATATTGAATTTTTATAACCAAGAATAGAATATCCACACACTGTGACTCAGGAGAGGATGTTAACTGCCAGATGAACTTATGTAAGAATACACACTTTTCTGATTCACAAATCCTCCTAAGCAAAATGCAAAAAATGTTCTTCTCACTAAGGCAAACTGACACTCCAATGATTCTGTGAGTGAGTAACATGAAGGCAAGACATTTTTCTCTCAAATAGGATTCATTTGTATTAAAATAACTGCAAGAAAAATGGTCTTTCAGTGGTTTGGAATATTAAATAATAACTTTTATGAAACACAACATTACTTTTGGTAGGAACATATATCATCAAGGAACTATAAACATTCAAGAGTTATAATTTCATCATCTTTACTATCACGGTTTGTTTTTCTTAAAACTGATATTGCTTCTTATGATGTCTGCCCCACTTAGGTAGAAAAGCTTTTGTTCTCTCATGTCAACTTTCTTTATCATTAAAATTCTTCCCTGGTGTCTAAAATCTGATCTTTCACGTCCCTCCGAAGGAATGAACAATCTCTGTTAGTGTGAATGTAGGTAGCCCAGGGATTGTTTGCAATAACTCATGAATTTTACCTATGAGAAGAATGAAGCTGGTGAACATACATGTGTAATCTCCTCCAGAAATACTCAAGGGCCAATTATCTACCAACTATATGAGATATATGCAATTTTGGAGTTAAGCAACTTGAAAACTGACTCTCTGTAAGGTTAAGTTACTAATATCACTCAAAGTCTCAGCTTCATAGTGTGTAAAATAAAGCTTGTGCTACACTAGATGCTAAAGTAAGGTTAGTTGCTTCTATGTCCCCAGATATTCTAAAAGCTATTAAGCCCACTGCCAAAGTCCATGTGTCCATTCTAGAAAAAACCACCCCTTAGCACAGGAACTAGCAACAAGGGTTAGACACTGGCGATGGCTCCATGTTGCCCACCACAGAAAACACTGCCATGAGATTTT
This sequence comes from Dinomys branickii, assembly GCA_004027595.1. Classification (NCBI taxonomy): domain Eukaryota; kingdom Metazoa; phylum Chordata; class Mammalia; order Rodentia; family Dinomyidae; genus Dinomys; species Dinomys branickii. The sequence continues at coordinate 89,893 of PVLD010002012.1, forward strand.
GGAGACAGAATGGATTGAGCTAATCATATCCCCTTTCCTCTGTACATACAAAAGTGCTGAATAAATTACAGTTATTTTTAGGAGACTTTTAGTCAAGGAAAACAGCAGTGGTGGTGGCAGTTACAGAAAACAAAAACAAAGGAAATTCTCTAGAATCCAAGAATTAAGAACCAAAGTAAGTCAAGTGGATACACTGGAACTGAAGCTGGAGGGGGTCCAAAGAGGTTCTGGTCTGGGATTACAGTTCCGTTCCTCACATGACTATTAGAAGATGTGATCCCAAGACTATATGGAAAGCAGAGGCAGAAAACATCCTAGAGCCTCAAGGAGCTCTTTAAATTTTAAAAGAGACTAAAAGAAACATACATAGAAGTCCTGGGAAGAAACTACAGAGAATTATGATAACTACAAAAGAAAAATCTTTACATAAGAATTATCCAGGAACACAACTTCTGGCTTTCAGGATCTCAAGCATTGCTCTTAGATTGACCATACCACAGATAATAACTATAAATTCTAGATAAAACGTAACTGCCAGAAGAACAACCTAAATCCATCAGTAATTAGACAGAAATCTACATTTGGAAGAAATGACACATTTTCTCTGAAGACAGACTTTAGACCATGCTAACTTTGGTGACTAAAATTTAAACAGAAAATTCATAGTCTTACTGGCTTGAAGATCCAAAAAACAAGTTTCACAGCAATCAGAGTAGCTGGAAAATGAGGTTAAAAATACTTAACAAAACCAGTCACAGAGCCGAGCCTCCGACTCCACATAGCTGGCTCTGGAAACACACAGTCACAGGGGACATTCCAGAGATACCTCAGCTTGTTCACAGTTGAACTTAGCTAATATTTCTATTGCTTCCCTCCACAAAATGCTAAGTATGAGTCCATGCAGGTAACTGATTGCTTTAAAAGCAAAGACAACTCTTGAAGGAAACATAACTGAATCCAGGGTCTCTACAATATACCAGTTACAGCACCTATGTCTAAAACAGTTAGACATAAAGAAAAATGTAACTCATTTTGAAGACACAGGGACACAAGCTATGACTGGAAGCCAATCGCAAGACATTGAAATTAAGTAAGATTGAAAAGCAACTATTATAATAGTGCTCAGGATAGAAAAGTATGTTTTGATGAATGAATAAATAAATGATCTCACTGGAAAAAATTAAAGTTTTCTGGATGGCCCTAAAAGCCCAATGGCAGTGACAAAAAAAGTCAGTACTCTTGAAGACAGGCCAAGAGAAAGTGTGCAATTTAAGAACAGACAGAGAGGGAAAACTTTCTTAAAAATGAAGAGCAGAGACTAGGGATGTAGCTCAGTGGTAGAGTGCTTTCTTAGCATGTATGAAGACCTGGATTTGAACCCAGCAGCATTATATGTGTGTATATAAATAAATAAATAAATATATATATATATATATATATATAATGTGTGTATATATATATGTATATAATTTCTGTAGCTATAATATATAAAATTATATGGATGAAACATACAATCTAACACAGATAGAATGGAACACAGTGTTACTTTTGGTAAGAACATACATCATCAAGGACTATAAACATCCAAAAGTTTTCATTTCATCATCTTTACTATCACTGTTTTTCTTAAAACCAGTATTGCTTCCTATGATAGCTGCCCCATTTAGGTAGAAAAGCTTCTATTCCCTCACGTAGCTTTTTTTATCATTAAAATTCTTCCCTGGTACCTAAAATCTATGATTAAAGGTAGAGACAAAATGGGGTAAGAAAAAACTATTTGAAGATACAATGTCCAAAAAAGTCACATTTTGTGAAAGGAAAACAATTATGAATTCAAGAAGCTTGGTAAGTCCCAGGAAAGAACAAATACAAAAGAAATCACACCTGGGTACATTAAAGTCAAGCTGACGAAGTATAAAGGAAAGAATCTTAAAAGCAGTCAGAGAAAAATAACTTAGTATGTTTAGGAGAATGATTAACATCTCATTAAAAATACACGGAAGTCGTAAGATGGGAAGTGACCTAAAGCACAATAAATGAGATACTGAATATAAATATTAAACATTGGATACTAAACATTTGTTTATCCCCAAACTAGTCCGTTCAAGACAGTAGGATTCTATAATACATAAGAGAAATTATGAGAATAAGCAGATAAGATTTATCTATCATATATATCAATATTTATTATACATCTGGAGAAATTTAAATTGTAAAGTAGCAATGTAGGAACAAACAGACCCCCGAAACAAACCCAGGCAAATACAAATTCTTAGTTTACAGCAAAAGTGGCCTGAAAAATTAGTGAGTAAAAGAGACTTTTCAATAAATGATGCCAAAACTATTGGCAATTCATAAGTAATTGTAACATAAAATTAGTTCTCTCCCTGAGAATTCCCATAAGAATATAGTCCTAACTGTAAAAAACCAATGTTTGTTGTAGGATTAAAGATCTAATTGTGAACAACAAAATTTTAAGCCTTTGAAATAAAATGTAAAAGAATCTTTTGAGGAGAGACAGAAGTGTTACTGTGACGTAAAAAGAACAAACCATAAAGGAAAAGCTAATAAATGTAACTACACTGAGATTTAAAGTTCTGGTGGACAAATATCAAAATTAAGCAATAAAAACAAAAACTTAAACAAGGAGCCCAGACTGGGAGAAGACATAAGAACATATAAATACATAGGAAAAAAGATCCAAAACACAATAGAAAATAGGCTTGGGGTTTACCAACTCACAGAAGATTTATTCTAAATTGACAACAGCCTTTAAACATGTTCAACCTTTCAATTAATTAAACATGTTCAACCTTTCAATTAATTGGAGAATCTATATTGAAAGAACAATGAGATATCATTTTGCATCCATTGCACTGGGCAACATTTTGCAAGTCAAAGTTACATGATATTGGTAAGTAAATGGAGCCTCATGAACACCACGAGGGACTTCATACCACTTGCAAATATGAAACTTGTACCTAGTACAAAATAGGAAATAGCACTGAGAGGGACTTCATACTGCTTGCACATATGAACCTTCCACCTAGTGCCATAGTAATGAACCCATAGAGACAAGTTATATGTAAAGCAGCAGTCCTGGAGATTGAGAGAGGACAACATACTCTACACAGAAGACCCGAGAAATTCCTCCAATTGTCTCCTAAAAATAATAACTAAACTTAGTGCACACCCAGGACTGCCTCATTGAGCACGGGTGGGCGAGACTTCACACTTGTGCCAGCATTGTAAGTGCACCCAATGACCAACTGTGTAAGGGGCGGGGAGCTGCAGCACTGGAGATCAAGAGGTGGGAGGAGGCGAAGACGTGGAAGCAGGGTGCAGACCCAGACCTCTAGCTGGTTGGGGATAGCCTCTGAAGAGTCACAGGCAGCCTGCAAGAAGACACCGGTGGCCTGTGAGGGGACCCCAGGGTACTTGACAGGGAGCTCATCAGCCTACGGGAAGAAGGGGGCTCCGCGCACGCTACATGAAAACTCTGAAGACATAGACCGGGCCTGAGGGTGCATGGCAATGGGGGGAAGCCTGGCAGTCCGCGGGGGCAACCTCATGGACTTGACCAGGCCTCCAGGTGTGCAGCAACAGGGCAGAGCCCGGCAGGGTGCGGAGACGACCCCTCGGACTCAACCAGGCCTCCTGGCACACGGCGATGGGGTGGAGTATGGCAGAGGGCAACCCCATAGACTCGACCAGGCCCCCAGGAGCACCACTTCTGGGCGTAGCCTGGTGGTGCATGGGGCAACCCCGCAGACTCGACTGGGCCCCCGGGCACACTGCATTGGGGCAGAGGCTGGCAGTTTGTGGGGTCAACCCCGGGGACTCCACTGGGCCCCTGGCACGCCGCATCGGGGTGGAGTCTGGTGGTACATGGGGGGGGTGACCCCACAGACTCCACCAGCCCCCAGGCAGGCCACATTGGGGCACTGCCTGGAGGTGCACAGGGGCGACCCCACGGACTTGACTGGGACCCTGGGCACGCCACATCTGGGTAGAGCCTGGTGGTGTGCAGGGGTGACCCTGCGGACTTGACCCAACCCCCGAGGGCCTCAAGGGCTTGTCAGTGGGGTGCTGAGCATAGTATGCCTGGGTCCCCATCTATGTGCCATCTTTGAGGTTGGGAGCTTTTCCACCTAGTGCCATAGTAATTAGCATACACCCATGCATGTTGCAGCATAATTTGAAGCAGCCATGTGTCTTCCCAACGTGAGAGCCCAAGGGAGTGAATAAAACCAAAAAGTACAGTTATTATCAAAGGGAAGATGACTGCTTGGGTGGGGGAACAACAGAGATGAGGGCGGTGAAAATTGTTTGATCAATTGTACATGCCTTTATTTGCATAACTGAGTAACCAATTTCAAGGTAACATATGTAATACAGCAACCATTGTTGGCTCCCTACTATCTTCTCTGTAATTTGGTATTTCCTTTATTGTTTTTGTGTTACATGTTTCCACTGTTTTGTGTTTAAAATTTAAAAAAAATTTTTTTTAAAGAACAAATAAATGGAGCCTCATGCGCAGCAAGTTAAAATGTGGACTGAAACAACTTTTTAGAAACAATTCAGTGTTTATAATAATTTAGTTACATCTGGTAAATTTAAAGATGACAGAGGCTACTGTCCAGCAATTCTTCCTCTGTTTTCACAAAAATCTTCCCCATAGGGATATAAAAAGATGTACATTCAAATAGGCCCTGAAACGTTATTCAAATAAAAGAAAACTAGACAGGAGAAATATAATAATTTTTGGTAGATCGAAACCTGATTCCCCTCACTATCAGCAGTTAGCACATACAAAAGTTGGTTACAGTTGGGAATTTGTTCAATGTCCAGTAAAGAAATGAGGCTAAATGTTCCCTGCAGTCCAGCTTGCAATAGTTACACTATGGAATCAGCCTAAGGGCCCATCAACAAATAAGTAGGTAAAGGAAACACAGGATATATGTACAGTGGGGTATTACTCAGCCATAAAGAAAAATAAAATTGCCATGTGTAGGAAAGTGGATGCAGTTAAAGATCATCTTGTTACATGAAATAAGCTAGACACAGAAAAATCATGTTTTCTCATAAAAATAATAAAACAATCAAAATTAAAGTAGCTCTGTAGAGATACACACTCAGGCAATAAGTAATAAAGCAGAGGGGGTGGGAGGAGAGGGAGGGGAGGAGGGGGGAGGGGAGGACAGGAGAGGGACTATTAGAGAAAAATAAAGGAACAGAGAAAGGGGGAGGGAAATTATGAAAATATATGCATACAACGGGGGCCTGGAAGGATGAAAATGATCAAAGTATGTTACATATGCATGTATGCATCTCTCAAAATGAAATGCATTAATCTGTATAACTAATATGCACTAAATTTTTTAAAGGAGCAGTTAACTGATCCCACACAGAGACTGAAAGCAAACTTAGCCTAGTGTGAGATAACTACATCAACCTCCCAAGTAGGGCTTTCATGCTGTGGGGCTTTTGTATTAAAGTAGAATACTCACTACCAATGGTAGTGACCCCACAGGTAAGGAGAGCATAGCCATCAAAACTGAAGCCATATGTGCTTTTTTTCCTGCAAGAGTTACTAAATTGCTTTAATAAAGCTTTAAAACAAGACAGCCTTAACATACTCACTTGAAATGTTTCCTCTCTTTTGCACCAGGTAATCTAACAATTCAGATTAACTTGTCTCTTTATGTAAGAGTCCAGATACTCCCAGAGCTCAACCAGGTGAATAATGAAGCCAATGTATATTGCAGACTGGTATTACAGCTACTTAGCCTGCCTCTTAGGGAAACACTGTGCCGCTGGACCCAACTGCCACTGGCTTCTAGTGGAGGAATACAATACAGAGACACAGTCACCTGGTACTGAATCTCTATGCCCTCTCCTGCAGCTGCATAAGCCTCAACAAGTTAACCTCTCTATGTTTCAGTTCCCATATCTGTAAAAAAAGGGAAGATAATACTATATACCTTACTGTATTGCTATGAAGATTACATTCACTTATATAAAATGATAGAAGTAATACCTGGCCCCAAGTAAGTGCTATGCATTAGCCACTGTTATTGTAATCTGGTCTTTTAAAAAAAGAAACAATGTATATAATGAAGCCAAGAAATTTCTTAATACTCTCAAAAATAGTATTAAAGGAGTCACTGCCTTACACTCTGTTGGTGGCCACAACTGCTCAATTAATCATTTAGAGAAACAATAAGCATATTTTTGTATTTCCCCAAGCAAAACAGGTACAATTCAGCCTCTCTTTAAATGGACTGCTTTCTTGGATTTGTTCCTTTTACATATTTCAATTAAAACCTTTATGTTTCCCCCTAGATTTAAAAGATTTAAAATGCTACTCACAAGAACATTTCTATTATGAATTTACTGTTACATAGTTTTACTTACAAAGCACGTATAGGAAATTCTCATGGGTCTCATATTGTTGTAATGCTATAGGAAATGAAACGCAACTATTATGGTTTATAACTACATGTTCCCCCGAAGCCTCATGCAGTCATAGGTAGGGCTTTTCAGAAGTGGCCGGATCTAGGCTGTGTGATGCTGGGATCAAGCATGTGATGCTGGCACTGATTCATAGTACAACGCTGGTACTAAAGGTGTGAGTGCTGCCCACCCTAAGAGCAGGTGGTCTAGATAAACTACAAGAGACAAAAAGAGAGCTGCTGTTCTCCTTGCTTATTCTTTGTCACTTGCTACTTGCTACTTTGATTATTCACTACTTTGCTGATTTCTGCTTTCCCTAAACTGTTTCTCCCTGTGAGTCCCCTCTGCCATGCCACACTGCCTTGGAGCCAGCCAATTGTGAACTGAAACCTCTACAAACTGTGAGATAAATAAACCTTCCCTTCTTTAACTTTGGGTGCTGGGTGTTTTGTTTCAGAATGAGAAAAAGTAACAGAGACAGCAACCATCCACATATTATTTTAAGATTTTATACCTAGTAGTTAGCGGCTTTAAACTTATGGCCAACAGTCACTCCTATACCACCGTGAGGCTGAAAAACCAGCTGCAAAATGCTGTTCTTTCACTCAAGAACCTACAAAGTTGCCTTCCCCCTCCTACACACACACACACACACACACACACACACACACACACACACACACAGAGCTAAACCATTGCCTAATCTTGCTACTACGGCATTTGAGGCAATTTCTGATCTGGCATCAGTATGGCTTCATAACTCAACCTCCTACTGACATCCTATTCATTCTCCACTGTCTGGACAAACGGGTTCTGAGGATAAAGCCCAGGTCTGTGAGGCCACTGAATCTAGTTGCCTATGTTCAGGAAATACGGAGGACAGAGGACACATTAAACACGTTATGTCATGCTAATGCTCTCAGCAAACGCTAGATTGAGCAACTCCTAAAGTCAACAACAAAAATAATAATAAAGATGCTGGGCATGGTGGCACATGCTTGTAATCCCAGCAGCTGGGAGGCTAAGGCAAGAGCATCCTTGTGAGTTCAAGGCCAGCCTGGGCTACACAATGAGTTCAAGGCCAGCCTGCACTGCAAAGCAAGACCCTGTCTCAGAAAAATAAATATGTAAACAAACAAACAAATAAACAATAACAAAAGAAGAAGAAAAAGGAAGAGGATACAAAGGAACTTGTTGATTAGAAGTGGCTCAGAATACACACCACATAGAATAAAACAGGCAAGACTGAACCAGTTGTCTTGAGATGTACACTCACGTGGTAATGACAAGGAAACCCATAGAAAGTGATCACTTTGGGGGTTGGGAGGACTAGGGCTGAGGTGGAGTGTGTGGGCTCTTGGTCTGGCTTATCTCAGTTGTTTCATGACCTGAATAGTCACTGTATAACTGTCTAATTTACAACTATTCGTTAAACCATCCACATGGTCCTTGGTCTTGCCTCTCCCCAGGCACCTTCTCTGTCACTTTGCCCCTTCTCTTCCTTCTTTCTGACTGATGACACCTTCCAAACCTCTCACCAAAACTTCTCTGATTCTTTCTCACTCATTCACCAAAAGTAGAGGTAACATTTCCCTAAGATTCCTCTCACATGGTTGGCAAGATTTTGCTGGCATTTGTGTCACAGCTGGGGATGTGCAGCATGCTTCATCTCTTCCATAAACTCTTTGGGAGAGGATGCTGGATTATCCCAACAGATGTACTTTATAAGCACTCTTTGATGAATAAAAAAAAAGAACTAGCCAATTAAAAGTTTGGTTAGAACTTTGACTGTACTGAGTTTATCACAATGCCTCCTTTCAGCCTTCAATCCATCCTTAGGTTTATATGCAACCAATGTATAGACTTTTACATGCTTACCTAGACTAAGAGCCTGGGCTCTTAATCCTGCATCTACCACTTATGAGTCTTGTAAATAGTAACCTTTCATTCCACTTACTTTAACTTCTCTGAGGCTGTTCTTTCATCTAAGACAAACCTACCTCACAGGACAATGGAATATCGAATATGAATTACTTAACTCAGTACTAGCCACAAAGATCTCAACATGTAGTCAACACTGTAACTGTCAACTGTTAGTATCATTAGTGGGATATAGGTGTCAGTCCTCAAGCATTGATAGTAAAGTAAAAAATAAAACTTGATAGATATGGTTACTCAATGCCAAATAAACTATGGAAAGTAACTCAGCACATCTCACACCAACCCAACATTTCTTGTAAATTGAAGTTGCTTGTTCATAGCTCTTTTGGTGTTACTGAGGTGTGAGCTCCTTGGGAACCCAGAACGACAATGATTGGAACATGTCCAGACTCCTGTTGTATGTACTCCCAAGGCTAGCCTGGACAAACCTCCCAAGTCTTCTCACCCTGCACTTCACGGGCTTTAAGCTCTTTGCCATCTCTGAAGGAAATCAACTCCAGTCTGTTCAATGTCTACTGCATTTGTTGAGAAGAAATGAAAGGAAAGAGAATTATATAATCAGTGGGTTATGGCACATACATTTGGTGGTAGACAGAGGTAAAGAACAATCTTTAGACTGAGAAAACCAATAGGTTCATCCTTGGTCAGTAGTAACATCTGGTACACATGGTGATCTGGGCATTCATTTCATCTAATTCTTCAATTCACAGTGAAGACAGATGCCTAGAATCACACAGAGAAAGCAGAGACATATCTAGAACTTGGGCCTCACTGTACCCTGCTTGTCCAAGCATGTCTGTTTCATGACAGATTCTTTCCATATAATGCAGCTTTGAGCCATATCCACAATGTGTTAGAAAAAAAACCAGATGGGCAGGATAAACCTCTTTGATCTGAACTGCTGCCAGATGCTGCTCAGTGGGTGTGGACAGGCGGCTTACTGGGAACAATCTGGTTTTGTCCTTACTCAAGCAACTGTGTTCCTATGCGTGACACTAAGGCTCTGGGATACTCTTGGCACATCTCTCTCCTATGACATCCTTGAGGGTCAAAAGGACCGTAAGTCACTGTGGCCAGAAAAGTAATAAAGGGTTACTGATACAACATAGAAGAACTAGCTTTATAGGCACAGCAGAGAACATATGCATGATGCTTTCTAGATTACAAAGTATATTTTATGTATACATTGAAATTAACTTTGCTCATAATCCCACAGAACAAATAGTATTATATTTTAACTCTCTTTTCATCTGAAGAAGTAATGACTAAAAATGACTAAAGTGACACTTTGTAACTACCAGACCTGCCTCTCAAATTGTGACCTTTCCTGTTTGCTGCTTTCTCCGTGTTTGCTGGTGCTAAGCTATTCCCCACTGTGTACAGTTCCCTATAAATCCTCTTCATCCTAACTTGGTATCTGGAAACCAGTCTTCTTGCCTTACATCTAAGAAAATTACATATTAGAATGAACATGAATGGATACTGGTTAGATTTGGCTGAAGAGGTAAAGCTACAAAAGGAAAAAAAGTACAGCCAGGACAAGAGAGATCGCCTCCATTTTCTTCTGGTGTGATGGATGAACATGGGTGCTAGTGACGTGATAACCCACAAGTCTACAGAACTCATCTCAAATGCAGAACTTGTGACAAAATGGCCATAGTCTACCTATTGCTCACTCATTATCAAAACCAGGAAATCACCATCCTATCTGGTGGGTCAGCTGTGTCAGCAACATTTTTAGGAACTACTGCACAATTACCCAGCAACAACTCTCTCCGACAAGCTACTAACGCCCCGTCAGCTGCTCCTGGGCCTCACATTCCTGTTCATCTGGCTGAGAGTGTGTGGTCTATCACTCTTAACTCCTCTCTTGCCCAAAATCTCCACTATTGTTCTTATGCTGCAAGCATCCAGAAAAATATCTATCTTGGCCCAACCCAACCATCTGTCATCTGCCTACTCAAGTCTTCTACATGTGGCTGGAGAAAAAAGCACTTCCCTGTACTGGTACCTCTGAGCCTTTCCAGCTTGTTCCTTTCAGTTCCACTTAAAGTCAACTTTCTAAGAAAATTATCTACTTGATCTTTCTACCTCACCACTCCTACTTCTTTCTTCAACTCTTTGTACCTGGCCTCCATCCCGCCCTCCAAACACCTTTCACAGAAATCCATGTCCACCTCTGCACTGCGAAACCAATCTACGCTTCCTCTCTTCTCCCACGTAGCCTTCTGCTGCACAAGCCGTGCCTCTACCAGTCTTAGAGTCTCTTCCCTTGGCTTTTGTGTTTCTATACACACCTGTTTTCACCATCCCTCTCTGGTGATAGAAATGGAGTCTTCTTGGAAGCCATTTTTCATGTGCTTAATACTCATGTATTAATATTCTTTAGGGTACTAGGATCATTCTTTCTCACTCTGTGCCCTTCTCCAGGTCACCTCTTCTAGTCTATGGCTAAAACACATGACAGTGTTTCCTTTATTTGCTGCTTTAGGGTCCCAGGTGATTCAGACATTGAGTACAGTTCTTTCTACTTGAGCTCCTATCCCCTAAAAAACTAGATGCTTCCTGGAAACAGAGGTCATCACTATGTTGCTACCTATTAGTGACTATTGGGCTCTCAGTAACTGTTTCCAACTCTGTTTTCTTCCGTGAGCATCAGACCCATGTGCCCAACTGCCTGCGAACTTTCCCACCGGTGATCCCATAGATGATCTCAATACGCTCAAAAGAGATTTCATCATCTTCTAAACACATTTCCTCCTCCCATGTTTCCTCCTCAAATAAATTAAAACTGTCATCTACTCTTCTGCATAAACCAGAATCGTGGGACTCATTCTTACTTATGCTTTCCCTAACTCTCCGTATCCAATCAATTAATAAGCCCTGCCAAATTCTAAATATCTCTTCTATGTGACCACTATACTTAATCTCTATAACCATCATAATTTTTAAGAAATGGAGGGGGCTGGGGATATAGCTCAGTGGAATAAGCGCCTGCCTAGCAAGCGCAGGGTCCTGAGTTCGATCCCCAGTACCGCCAAAAAAAAAAAAAAAAAAGAAATGGAAACAAAGGTAGCGCTTCTGGATATAGGGTGTAGAGCAAGTAATATTAAAGTATTTGGACTTTGTCCTTAGTGCCTTTCGTCACAGGGTAGTCTTGAGGCTGGGAATCTAGAGTTAAAATGTTTTGAGTAAAAATAAGTTTGATCTGCCCAAAATGTAGGTCAACCAACATCACTTTCAGTTGGTTATTTTTCATTACCCAGCTGAAGTGTTCATTCACACAAACAAAAAGATCCTCCACTAAGTAAAAAAGTAGCTCTTTCTTCTCACAAAGTTAGTATACATGGAACAAGGACTCTCAGGGGAGTTGCAGATGTGTAAGGCAACGTCCTCTTAATCAGAGTTCAGCTCTGTTACATCAGAGAGACAATGCAACATTTAAGGTAAACAAGCTAAAGGGGATGTATGCGGAGTGCAACGTTTCAGGGGAAGAAAGAATTGGAAGAGTCATTGATTCACCATTACAGTGGCACTGATACAAAGTTAACAAAAAGTCACAAGTAACTGGGGGACTTATGCACACACAGTATCAAAGAGAAGAGAGCGCTGGCAAAAATGTGCAGCACCACTCTGTCAGCGCAGGGAGGCCATGCAATTGTACACAGTGAGTGCCCTTTAATGATCTGTGAGTTACATCCCAATAAAGAGGTTGTTTTTTTTTTTAAAGCAGAGTTATAAAAATCAGTATGCATATGTTAATATTTAAAAGAAGACTTGGTGATTTTTCTTTATCCCACAGAAAAATAACCAGCAACAAAAATCAAAAAGATAAGGGGAGAAGACATTGTTGAAATACTTACATAAAACAGTTTGTCAGTGTCTACACTGAATATCGCTTTTACTTCCATCGTTTGAAGACTGCTAGGTGAGATAATTATATTTTCACAAACATGAAAGCCACAGAGGGAGCTTACCCCAAACCAGTATCTTTCAAAAACTTACAAAAATATGTATCACAAAGAGAATTACTGTTAAATTTAGCAAAAGCATGCAAGTTTCAATTGCAAAAGATAATCAGATAAAAAAGTCTGGGTCAGCGGTCATTTCCTTTGTAAGAGAGGCTCCAAAGAAAGAAAGGTACAAAAGATGGATAAAAAACAGAAATAGCAAGCTCCTGAAAGGCACACATGTGTTTGTCTTGGGTGATTGTTAGAAAAGAAGCAGGAAGCGAGTTTTTTTTTTTCTCTATTGGAAAGATAAGTTAGTTTATAAAAAGACAGAGCCCTTTTGAAATAGCTTTAAAAAGTAAGTGCTAAAAATGACAGGCAAGTCTATGCCCAAAGTATGATTTACCTGAATAAAAACTGCTTATGGCTGTCTTCTGATATCACTCACTTCCAAGTGTCCAAGCAAAACAGTTGCACCAATAACAAAATGAAAATCTGCCCTGTAATTTTCATTTTCAGAGACCACTTGCACAAACACAAAGAACCAAATGTAGCCCAGGTTCACTTGAGCCTACCCCGAGCTTTCACTGCCCTGCTCCAATCCTAGACTTACCGATCTCTGTCTGACATCTAACACGAGTCCCCAGGCAACTGGGGTTTACATGGGGTGTTCTAAGCACCCTGAGCACAGCAGCATCTCCTCCACCCTGCATTCAGCCAAAACCCCCAACACAGTTCCTGCCTAACACAACAAGCCAGTCCTCTGCCTGGTTAACAGCAGGGGTTAGTGGCTGCCTATTCCGTCTCATACTCTGGACAGCCATGAAAGGCCACATAGTACTCTGCACTTTCACTGGACTTGTAGAAATCTACCCGCTTTAGTCCTGGGTGGATTTGTTTCTATTCTGAGCATCCATAGGACTGAGAGGTCTGAGAGTCCACAGGATCCTCCACATATCAAAAGCCTGTCCCACCACACCTGAAAATAATTGGGTAACCTGCATTGATCCCCAACAAGAAGGAAGATACAAAGGGGGACTCAGAAACAAGGCCCCACACCTTCCTTGGTCTGGCTACCCAGCCTGAAGAGCTGCCACAAACAGGAGACTAGAGGGAGAGGCCTCCTTGAACCAAGCAACCTCCACACAAACTCAGACTATAAAGAGAGGCAAAGAGGAATGTGACTTGTAAGATTAAAGACTATGGAACAGGGAATAAAACACTCCTCCGCAAATACAGAAGAACTTTTTTTCTCCTTTTTTTCTTCCCTATTATTGATACATTTTTTATTTTTCACTATTTTTTTCTTTTGCTGGAGTTTGGAGTTTTAACGCTCATCTTCTCCTTTTAATATTACTCCGATGCATTGGAATAGGCCCTCCTTTTACTCTCCCTTCTCTTCTCGCTTCTCTTTCAACTTGTTCTCTTAGTATTTTTATTTTCTTTTCCTCTACTTTAATCTCCACTCCCTATTTATCTTTCTCCAAGATGGTCAACTCTGTTACTGTTAGACCACTAATGTCCCTTTACTTCTTTATAGGACTTTCTATATCAATTTTACCGCATTCACCACATTTACAATTGCTTTACTTTTTATGATCTACTTGTTTTGCTCTTTTCTTCTTCATACTATCACATGTACCATCTACCCTTATAAATCCACAGGTGGTTAACTGTACCTTACTATAGCTGAATGCTGCTTCATGGTATAAGAGTGTAAACTGCGCTATTGAGGAAATAATTACTGTATATAATTTTCTAATTTGCCTTAGATTTCATTATATACCTATAACTCTTGTACCTAGGGTTAAAGGTGACAAAGTATTAGTTATTACAGTTTGGCATTTTCCTGTTTGTGCTTGATACTATAGATGTTACTGATTATACTAAGTTAGCCAAGGTGATATTGCTGTTAAGATCAACTGAGTCTCCTTGTACGGCAATACACACATTGTCTGGGGGCCATAAACTACACTAAAGCCCCAAGAACTGAATGCCAGGCCAAACAGGCTGAAACATTTTATCCCTACTAAACAGAAGAGATAGGATCCTAGAACAGACTTGAAGGCCAAAAGCCAGGTATGCCTAGAAGACAGCTCTGAAAAGTAGTGATTACTTAAGTCTTGATACCAGCAATAAAACTACCTACAATATGTAACTAAAAGCCTCAACACAAAAAGCAAATAAACAACAACAATAACGACAACAAAAACCAGATGATGACAGAACACAGAAGCAAGGCACAAGCCAATGCATCCAGTTCACCCACAGGGAGCCTGGAGGGCACTGAGGTAGAAGAAAGTAATGGCCTCCTACTGAATTTTATGCAATGGCAGCAGCAGTCGTAACTAATCAGATGAGTAAGTACCCAGACAAAAACAAAACAGAAATAATCATACAGGTAACTAAAGAGATGATGACCATGATGAAGGAAATATTTAGTCATTCTAAAATAGATACAGATTAAAAAAAAAATAGAAGAGCTTAGGGAAACCATGAATGCCCAATATAGAAAAGAACTAGATGCCATCAAACAGATGCAAACAGATACCTAGGAGATTAAAAGTTTTATCAAAAGCACATGCAGCAGAATCAACCAATGTGAAGATAAAATATCAGATCTAGAAGACAGGGTTGTAGTTAGTGATCATCAAATGAAAAATTTCTTAAAAATAGCAAGAGAGCATGAAAAATTAATCCAAAAGCTGCTAGACAATGAGGCTGAGGCAAGAAGGTCCCTGTGAGTTCGAGGCTAGCCTAGGCTACACAGTGAGTTCAAGCCCAGCCTGATCTACATAGTAAGACCCTGTCCCAAAAAGAGAAAAAAACTAAAAATTATCAGCCCCCCCCCCAATTTAAAGACTCAATCCAAAAATGAGCATCTGAAATGAAGAGACACTTCTCAGATAAAGTACAAACAGAAAATAAGTATATGAAAAAATGTTTGACATCACTGGTCATTCAAGAAATGCAAATTAAAACAATACTGAGAATCCATCTCATTCCAAAACGAATGGCTGTCATCAAGAAATCAACCAAATCAATCAATAACAAATGCTGGTATGGCTGTGGGGAAAAGGAACCATTTGTTACAGCATAATTTGAAGCAGCCATGTCTCTTCCTAAAGTGAGAGCCTGAGGGAATAAATAAACCCAAAAGTACAGTTATTATCAGAGGGAAGATGACTGAGTGGTAGAACAACAGAGATGAGGGTGTAGAAAACTGATTAATCGAACGAGCCATCATCTGTATAACTGAGCAACAAATATGAAGATGACATTATGTAATACAGCATCCAGTGCTAATTCCCTACTATCTTCTCTATAATCTGGTATTTCCTTCATTGTTTTTGTGTTAACTAATGCAAAGATAACATTATGTAATACAGCATCTAGTGCTAATTCCCTGCTATCTTCTCTATAATTTTGTATCTCCTGTATTGTTCTTGTGTTATTCTGGTTTGTATGTCTCCATTCTTTTGTCTTTAAAATTTAAAAAAAGGCACCATTCTCCACTGCTGGTGGGATTGTAAACTGGTACTACCACTGTGGGAATCAGTATGGAGATTCCTCAAAAAAATAAATGAAGGTTTCATTTGACCCAGCTATTCCACTTTTAGGTATCTTCTCAAAGGAGTTAAAAGCATCATACCACAGTGATATATGCATACCCATGTTTATAGCAACACAATTTATAACAGCTAAATCTTGGAAACAGACCATATGTCCACCAATAGATGAATAGATAAAGAAAATGTGGTTTTTATATACAGTGGAGGTACTACACTGCCATAAAGGAGAACGAACTTGGGACATTTTTAAGTAAATAGAAGCACCTTGAGAACATAATTTGAAGTGAAAAACCTCACACATACATTTAAATATAGCATTGTTTCTCTTGTGTGAGAAATCCAAAGGGTAAATAAGAAGCACAACAGAGGACAGATATTGGGAAGTAGGAAAACTTTCAAATGGAAGGGAAATAAAAGAGGAGGGAGAGAAACAGAAGGAAGGAAATAGAGATTTTTTAAATGGAAGGAAAACGATAAAAACAAGGTTGTGTGAAGGTAGAGGGGAAGAAGGATTAAAGGGAAGAGAGGGCAACGGGGAAAAATAGAGTTAAGATATATTTTGTACAACTTGAAATTCCCTATGATGAATATGATCATTATGGATGTCAAAAATGTACCAATAAAGGCTGGGGATATAGCTCAGTGGAATAAGCTCTTGCCTAGCAAGCACAGGGTCCTGAGTTCGATCCCCAGTACCGCAAAAAAAAAAAAGTACCAATAAAATTAATTTTTAAAAATTTGAATGGGCCAGGGATATAGCTCAGCCATCACAGTGCTTGCTTGGCAAGCATGAGGTCCTGAGTTCAACTTTCAGTACCAAAGAAACCTGAGTCATTCTGGACCTTGAGTCAGAGTCCAAGGAAGCAACTGAGGGAGCTCATTTTGCTCACTAGTTCTTACACCGTTTAAGCAGGGTCATAAACTCTGAAAACTCCATCCATAAAAGTCACATACATAAATAAAAGGGTATCTGAGTGGAAGATAGGAAGTATATTTGACATTTTTTATTCCTATTTTAAACAATAAAATAAATCACACTTCTTCTTAATTATAGATCTGCTTTTTGCAGCTAAGAGAGTAACATACCATAGAAGTGGAAGTTCTTGTCTTTTTCAGTATTATTCTTTTTTTTTTTTGAAATCTACTAGGTGGTTCTTTCCTTAAAGCTTCCAACTAACACTTAAAGCTAACACTTCTTACTGCCCCTTTTCTTGTGTTCACCTAAAAATATCTAGAACAATTAGAATGGATTTGTTAGTTAATCATGAAGGTGTCTCCTAGAAAATTCACAAGATGTCCTTTCCTCAACTACCATGGATCTATAAGAAGTGCTTTTAATTCTAGACACTCTTATTCTGTTACTGTTACTGCTATAAATCATCCTCTGGATTTAAAGATTATCTATAAAATGGATCAAATCATCCAGAGTTTCACAATAAACACACAAGAAGGAGGTGAACATGCTTAAAGTTGAAGGGCAAGTAGAAAGCAGAGCAAAGTTTAGGGAAGTCTGGCCCCAAGAAGTCTGACTCAAAGCTAAGTCCAGAGGCCACTGCAGCTGGGAAGCACAAATTAACTAGGGCGTGTTGTCCAGGAAACCAACAGGCCACAGAAAGCCTAGGAGAGAATTCCATGCTTAAGTTTCCTCAACAGACCCAAGTTCTCAGTGCGGATTGGAGCACCAGTGGAATTGTATTAAAAACCGGCAACAGTTGTACTTAGCCAGCCTCATTACTGGTGGCACTGTTAACAGATGTACCACTCTCAGAAAACTTCAATATGTTTTGCCCTGATGATCGCAATTTAAATTATGGAGAAAGGAGCACACACAAAATTCACTGCCAAACAAAAGACACAAAACTGAACTGAATAAATGTGGACATCTGTGTTTCAATATATGCGCAGGTTAAGGCAGGCATCTACCTGCTGGCTACCACTCTTGAGAGAAATCCCAGGGAATCGTGCTACTTGGGAGGGAGCCAGAATGAGAGAATCATATGGCACACACAGACAGGGTGGGTCTGAAAGTAGTTTTCTATAGACTGTGGCATGTTGCTTGAATTCTTTAAATCTTGGTTTCCTCATCTGGAAAATAGGGACACCATATTTTTTTTATTGTAAGAGGGATTTTCTGCCCCTCTTCCTTCAGGACAACAGATTTTAAGTTTTCTGATATTGGCATGACTGTTGCATTTTATATCTACAATTAATGTGATAGAGGTTTTCCTTGCTCTGTTTTTTTTCCTTAAAATGCTAAACGTTAGCTGGTGGTGTGTCTTGCCATTAATGATGTCTTTGAATCAAGGGAATACAATAGTAATACCAACCTTGCTATGTAACAGCACTCTCTCAGAGGAAACCAGCTGACAGTCCCACCCTGCCAGGTCAGGCTACATTTGTAGCACTGTGTCCACTCAGAGGACCACAGGGTAGCAACTATCCTGGCAAATCACTGCTAGTAAGAGAATGGCGGCCAAGATAGTGAGAAATCTGAAAATCATGATATCATGAGAAATGGTTGAAATAATTAGGGGTTTTTAGGCTGAACAAAAATGAGTGACCTTCCAAACAACCAAAACCGATGAGTGTAAGAAGTATTTCCTCTGTGGCTCCAGGGGATAAAACCAGAACACAGCAATGTGTTTCTGAGGCCCATGTCAGTTTAGCATAAAGGAAGAATTTCTAACATACTCAGCCATTCAACAATGAAAAGGTCCTAGGGAATGAAGTCTTCCCCAAAACAGGAGGTGCTCAGCAGTACCGCATTGCTCTATGTGCACATTCTCCAGAGGAGCCTCCTTCTTGGACTCAAAATGTGCACCCTTGCATCTACTTCAGCTGTAGAATTCCACACCTGACTCTTACCTTCAGACTCAGAACACACCTCTAGGAAGGAGAAGATGGATTGATTGAGGTGTCTGGTGTTGTAATACCTCACACAGAAGGCAAAGACTCAAGTAGTATGTAGAAGACTGGCAAATTCAAACTCACATGTCAAGGAGCCAGGAGATTTTCCCTAGGACCCACAGAGTGGGCATGTGTTAAACCTCGTTCTCTGAGTAGGCACATCCAAGCAGGAGGATTGCCACAAGGCTGAGGCCAGCCTGAGGTAGACAGTGTCTCAAAAACAAAAAAAATCAGAGTAGGCACATTCTGAATCCTGAGACTCCCAGACACCACCACCAGCACTTGGGCTCATTCCATCTACAGAAACCTAGTTGAGTCCTTAACTGATCCATTTAAAACATGGAGATTTTATGAAGCACAGAAAACACTAGTAGGCTCCACATTTTTTCTTTTAGATACAAACTCCTTTATTATCCTAGTAACATAATTTTTCTTAAATTAATCCTTCATCCATGCTTTAAAGAAAAAGGTCTCTCCATACTCCATGAAAAATTGCTACTCTGAGATTAAAACACATGCAACACTTTGGACTCTATCTTTTCATCAACATTTATTCGAACACTGGTAAAGAGTCTACTGTGAACTTTGTTATTCAGCCACACTGTCAAAATGCTATAATCACTTTATCTAAATGTCTCTGAGCAAAGGTGGTAGATATTAACCCTACCCAATGGTAGCTTGTCTAAGCACCTGGCTTATTTCAGGATATTAATGTACGCTTTCAGCAAGTGAAGATGAATGGTACAATAACCAAATGGAAGACCTTATGGTCTTCTTCCCCAGAAGATGCTGCTCTGGAGGCTGGGAAATTCACAGAATTTTATTTCTATTTATTTATTTATTTGTGATCTGCTTCCACTTTAACTTAATCAAGTTTTGCCTAGATATTTTGTATCCAAAAACATGTGTCCTACCTGATGCCTCTCTAAAACCAGATATAGTTTTGTATCCAAATAAGTAATTGGCATTCTCTCTTCCAGCTACACTTAGCAATTCCCACATGTCAGGTGCTTAGATAAGTTTTGAGTGCCAAGAGCCCAGGGAAGGTGACAGTGACAGTGGGTGTGAACAGAGGTGTGACACAAAGCCAGGGGAGGAAGTATGTAATCTGGAGACTGGACGAGGTGGTCCCCAGAAAGGCATGTTGGAAAGGAACCTTGAAGAACACCTGGGAGTTCACTGGGCACATTTGAATGGGAAGCTCATTCCAATAAAAAGGAGCCCCTATAGTGGGTTGGAATATACAACCTAAAGAATAATAAATATGACTTTGCATGTTTAAGAAAGAAAATGAGGTAGGGCCAGGGCCATGATAATTACAGTATCTGGGACAATCTGGGCAGGCATTTGCTTCTCTAGGTAGAAGGCACTATGAGAATCAAGGAGTGGGGGCACCTAAAGAACTATCCATTTCAGTTTAGCATGTGTGTGGATATTCATAAAAATGAACTATCAACAAAGAAACTGCTTGCCTTGTGTTGACCATGCTCTACCCTAACTGCTTACTTTTGAACATAGTTTGTGTTCTTATTCTAGTTAGCCAATGGTAAGTACTCACAATATAAATAAATAGGAGCTGTACATATTGAGAGATGGTGATGTCACCTTCACACCTCGCATTCCAGTCACCATACAAGAGGAGATTAGAAACCCGCAAAAGTCCCTTCCAGCCTGTGGCTCTTCTCTGCTTGTATCTACCTGTTCCTTTCTGATTTCGCTTTATTACCTCAATTTACAAGGAAAGACACTGAAAAAATGTTCACTGAAAACCTCCTATGTAAGTGTTAACTATCGTTAATAGTATTTACTATTTCCCCTGATATTCTCTTTCTATGAACACTATCGTCCCTATTCCCTGGTTTTAATGGTTTATTCCTTTGTTGGTGTGTATACATGTGTGTAATAGTACACAAATATGTTTGCAAGCCACCATGCTTAGAACATAAACTTATGAAAATTAAATAAAATAAAAGTTAATTGTTCAATAATAATAACTAACATTCATTTAGCATTTACAATGCACCAGATATTGTAGTAGGCCTTTTATATATTATTTCATTTAATTCTGACAAGAACTCCCTAAAATAAATACTACTATTTTCACCCCACTTTATAAGGTAAGAAAATTGGGCCTCAGAGAAGGCAAATAATTCACTCAAGGTCACAATTCATAAGCAAGAGTCTACCTAAAAATTTTACATCATAGCTTATAATGATCTCATGTTATATTTTTAAATATTTTGAATAAGTAAAAAGTTAGAAATGCTACAAGACAGAGTAAGACAACCAACAAAACAGACAACAGTACTGGTTTATTTAATCTTAATGTCTCCCTTCAGGACACTATTGAGAAATGGCTGACATAGTAACCAGGCCATAAATTTAAATTCCCAGGACTCTCATTTATAGGTTCTATTCATATGAAATGTGCAGATGGGGAGATCTAGACAGGCAGAAAGTGGAACAATGGCTGCCTAGGGTTAGGAAAAAAAAGCAAGGAGAAAGGAGGTTCTTTCTAGAATGATGAAAACATTTAAAATACGGATTACAACGATGATCGTATAACTCTGTAAATACACGAAACACTACTGAATCACATACCTTAAAGGAGATAACTTTATAAACTCTAAATTGTACAAAGTCAACACAGCTGTTAAAAGACAGCTCGCAAGGTTCAGTATCAAGTGTTTTCTCGTCAAGCTGTGTGCTGCTGTCTTCCAGAATAAACAAGGAAGCCAGTTGTACATTAGATGAGCCGGTACTCAAGGACAAAACCTTGAAACAATAGCAAGAATAAGGACTATAGCTGTCTAATGGGGAGGTTTTCCTCGGAAGAAGTAATTGGTCATCTGCCCCCTTCTCAAATACCAATAGGTAAGTGGTGAATGGTGTCATCTTATGATTTTCACCAACCTGGGCTCAAAAGGAAACCTAATTGCATTCATTGTTACTAAGACGTGTTAAATGGGCAGAATGGAAGATCATAAAGAGTAATAGTGGAGGGACCCAAGGACCCCCAAAGGCTCTACTAGAATCTATTAGAACCCAGGTCGCGCGGACTCAGTCACTCTGGGCATCACAGATTTCATCTATAAAACTAGCAGAGAGAATGAGATCAGCTCTTCTAAAGTGTCTTCACTACTGCACTCAAATCATCTCTTCTACAGATAGTCTTAGTATGCTCACTTGTTCTTTTTACACATCAAACCCTTTCAGACCCAGTGGGTGTAAATAAGACATCTACACACATTAAAAATCCACCCAAGGGTCTTTCCTGGATAGATATTCCAAGTATTTAAGTGAGCTGCTCACCATGTCTCTTATAAAATATACTGTCCACCTTCTAATTGATCAGCTAAAACGTGCCTAAATGTTAAGCCTGATGTGGAAACATTAAAGCACAATTTTCTCATATGATACTTATAAGTACAACAAAATAATTCTTCTCCGAAGTAAAATTATTCTGTCCTTTGTAAAGATTGGTCATGCCTTAACTCTAACCTATCAGTCTTCATGTATTCTAATGTCCTAATGTATTCTAATTTTTACTATAAAGATAAGACATTCTTATTAAAGGAAATCTTTTTTTAAAAAAAATCGAGGAAATTTAAAGCATTCTTAGCTCTCCTATCTCAAATAGGTAAGCTTTGTTAGTCTATTAAATTTTATTCTCATGGTTTTTTCTCAGTAAAGTTGTTTCTTTTATTTTTTTTCTAATGGCCCTGAATCAAGGCCAGCAGTTTTCTGAAGCTGTTGGTTTCAAGCAGGAGCCTAAAGTGGTATCTTTCTATGGTCTGTTGGCCATTTCAGAACTTTAGAAATGTAATGGTCAATTCCTTAGAAAGAAACAGTGCAGCTTTATTTTTTTCTAAATACAAAGTAATTATTTTTAAAAATACTAATATGTTAAAAGTATATGAAGAAAACATAAACCACCAGAAAATTCATCTTCTAAATAAATCACTGACCCAGATTATTTTAAGGTAGTGGTCTCCAACCTTTCTGGTACCAGAGACCAGTTTTGTAGAAGACAATTATTCCACAAAATGGAAAACTAAGGTGATGGTATTGGGATGATTCAAGTGTATTACATGTATTGTGCTCGCTATTACTATTATGACCACTACATTACTACTCCTGCTAGGACCACTGTTTCCACTCCCAGTCTTGCCTGATGATATTTAAATTGGATTCTTTAGAATAAAACAAGGAACTCAGGAGGGTGTAGTTAATTGAGCTCCGAGAGTGTAATGGGACGTCAGCCCTTGCAATTCTTCTGGGAAGTTAATATTTACGTCAATTCTAAAACAGTGCACTTTCAGGGTGGATGACCTCATACTACCCACCCCCCCCACGACATAAGCATAAGACCTTGAGTGAGCATAATTAAAGAAAAGAATCGTGGAGTCAGGTATGGAAAAGGAAGGGTTGTTGTAATCACTGAATGAAGCTAGCAAGACCACCCAGAGCCCACACCTCCAAACTATGTCCAACTTAGGGCAAGACGATGGATATGGGAGTCCTCTGAGGTGTGGCTGAATCCAGCTGACCAGATGCAACTGTTTTAAGATTCAGGAGTCAGAAAACCTGCCTCTAATGTCACGACTTCTCTCTGTTACTCATTTCTTTCCTCAGAGACCTTAATCTCCACCACCATTCAATTTTCCCAGTGGTTCCGGTATGGGCCAATTCAAGTTGAAATAGTTTGCCTAAGGATCTGTCTCCAACTTTGAAACTCAGATTCATTTTTAAAAGAAAATTGGCCTCATATGCCACTGGGTTATGAACTAGGTTCATGAACCATCTGAGACAGGTACGACATCTAGAACACTTTGAATGCCAGCAAGAAAGCATGGCGGATAAAAGTTAATCAACTAAAAGCTCTGCTTGAAATTCACCGGCATATAGAATAAGCAAAATGTCCATCTCTGCTTCATTTGAGCCAAAACACAGAGATGCAATGATGCAAAACCAGTTTAGCAAGATGATACCAAGAACTGCTGACTGTGCTCCAGACCTAAAACTGGAAATAACCTAGCTTTCCTTGGGCATTTTATCTTAAGTTTATGGATCTTAAACATGCTTCTGTTTAGCCTTTTTTTTCTCCTCATGTTCAGAGAAAGCTTACTTTAATGTGTATGTCTCGGGGAAAACCCCTAAAATCTGTCTTTTAGGGAGCTTCCCTCTTCCTCTATTTTCTGCCACACTGATTTTATCAGGAGTATTCTCCTTCATCACCATCGCTAGAGGGAAAAGCTATGAAGCACTTAGCAACGCAGACACTGAGCACTACTGGACACAGATGAGCTTTGTGTGAGCTCTTTAAGACTTTTCCCACACCCATGAAGAATTAACACATAATCAGCAGGTAAATCGTCTTCATATTTCTTTAAAATCATCAGGCAGCTACAATCAGGTTAATGTGTCCTCCTTAATCTTTAAATTAATAGTATACAATAATTAATAATCACATAACAGCACATATGTATGCAGTAAGAGCATACAGATCATATAAAGCATAGCAAAGATATAGTAAAATTTGTACTTTTTGGAAAACTAAAATAACCTAATGGACTTGCTATTTAAAAAAAAAATCTGCAGAGGCAGCAGTGATAATATAACTGTAGAGCTCTCTTTAGGGTATAAAGTATAACTCAATAATCTGGAAATGGCATGCAGCCATAACTTTATAACTTCAGCATCAGCACAGATAGGAAATAGGATCCTTAAAGTTTGGCATATGATATCAGAGATGTTTTTAAACTGAAGAGTACATCAAAGAACAGACCCTTTCTGATGCACTGTATTATTTTCCAATGGGGAAAAGAACACACGAAAAAATAACATAGCAAAAGCACAAGCATACTAACATATTTTAAAACACTAGTGCATTCCCTTTAACTAAAGCATGCTTACCGTGACATGAAAGCATGGGAAGTCATACTTCATAAAGTGCTGCAAACTGTAAGACTTCATCAAACTGAACCACTCTTACAGAATCATTTCATGTGATTATTGTGGTAGTAAATTAACAAGGGTAAAATTGATCTCTAAATCTTTAAGTTAATGTGATCGAGGAAAATATTCTCTTGATACTTAATTTTATTGACAGTTTCTTTGTTGCTATTAACAGTGCTTTCATGTTTTATAAGCCACACTCCATTTTTACAGTTATGGTATAATCTATTCTGAGGAGTCCCTTATGAAGAAAAATAATGATACTGAAGAACAGATTTTTTTCTGCTCACCCCACCTGTACACTCTGTCCAAATGATTTGTTACATAGGTATTTTATGAAACATTCGAGAAGAGTGCCAGAGTTTTCTAGGAGATTAAACTGATACTCTGATTCATTTTAAGGACAAGGAGTAGACCCCAAGGGACACCCGTCCATCAGGCCAGTAAGTGAAGTTGGAGAGACAGCACGGGGCAAACTGGGGTGCAGCACGCTGCTGCTTAATGTTCAAGAAAATAAAGCAAATTGGGTATAAAATCATACTTACATCTAGAGGACTTAATGGGAGGATACAAAGAAAGGAATCCCCAAAAGAGGAACTGAAAATGCTTATAAACAAATACAAACTTCTGGGACTGTAAATTCAACATGTAGGAGTCTGTCCTTTCCTTTGGCCCCCACTTGCATTATTGTTAAACAATGTACACCTCATAAAGAGAACCATAACCCCCCACCTCCACAGGATCAATGAAGAAGTGGCAACAGACAACCACTCTCCTGCCTGTCATGAGCACTGAAAGAAAATCTGACAAATGCAATATAGAAAGTTCAAAATGTTATTTACTAACCTGGTGCCCCTGTGAAAGCAGTTGCTTCATACTGACCTAACGAAAGACTCCTTACTGTGAAACTCTTCTCCAGAGCAGCTGGTGTCCAGGTGGGAGGGGAGGGATTGATTACCCTGAGAATCCACACAAACAGGGGAAGCTGTCCTGCTCCCGAGCTCAATGTTGGCCTCCTCCTCAAAGGCAACTTCAGTTAGCCAAACCCACAAAGCACTTCAGCCTATAAGCTTCAGTAATGAACTTGAAACCACGCCCCATATGTTAAATGGACAGACTGCAGTGAGAAATAAAACCCACACACAGAAGGAGCTAAAGGGTGCGGGCTTCATTTTTGAACTTGCTCTTCAAGAAAACCATAACACAAACTTAAACAAAGACAGCTCTCACTCCCTTCTCTCCCCTCAGACACAGTATTAAACTGACTGATTCATTCTACACAAGGGGAACACAGTTGGCCTCTATTAGGGTCATGAAATGACTTTTACATTGCTGCCCAAGTGGGGTGGGGGGGTCATGGAACATACAGCACTGTAATGTCACGCTGCATAAGACAGACACAGGAAGTTATTGTTTCTGAGAATCAAACTCATGTTCTACACTACTTTCAAGCTTTTGTATAATATTAAATAACTTTAAAACTTTATTAATCACTAACATTGAAAAATTAATATAAATTCAAAAGGAAATTTGATGAAAGAATCTTCTAACTTATCCTGATTTGATATCTGTAAATCTTTAAAATCACAATTCTGTTTCATCATTTACATTTAAGACACATTTATAAAATTTTTTAAAAAGATCTTTTTAAATGGATCTTTTACTTGTCTTTTGAAATAGTGTCATCCTAAAATATTATCATATACTATGATTTCACAGTAAGGAATTTAAATGTAGTTTTCTTTCTAAAAAGTGAAACTGAAAATATCCTCCAGGTAATTAAATCCTAAAACATAATCAGTAATCTTCCAGAATATTGCTTAGGAAAGAATAATAATTTATGCTTGAGTAAGAATCCATGCTTGGCTTTTTAATGTAATATGCTCACATTAGATATAATTTTACCCAAATTTTCTGCTCTAAGAACAGTTTAAATTGCAATTTGTTTCTATGTTTTCTATTTTATTTAAATAAGATGTGTTTTAATATAAAGGTTCAGGTTTCCTTACTTTATTATTCTAAACTATAAGATTGGGCCAAATATGTCAAGAAAAAAACATATTCACTTGTTGCCAAATAGATTTACATGCATTTCTGGTACAATTCAAGTCACTCAAAACCTGTGAACCATATACCATTAGCATATTAGCTCAGTGTTAGCCATGAAACTCCCAGAGCATATCTCCATGTAACAACCACCCTGCCCACCTCCCTACTGACCCCAGTCAGGGTGTCTCAAGGGTGTCTCAAGGGGTCACTTTAGAAGGTGTGGAGGGACAGCGTGGAGTGGAGGTGGAGGTGACAATCACACCGACAACAGCGAGAAAAGAAAAGTAGCCTCGTGAACTGACTTAGAAAGGAACCAGTACCCCATCTGCTGGTAAAATTAAGGGAAGGCTGGAATACTGGAACAAACCTCAATAGAAATATTTCTACTTCGATGTTGGAAGAAAAACAGAGAGGAGTAAATTATAAGAACACACTAAGATCCGAAAGCAATGTGTGGTTAAAACTCATTGAAAATGCTTCTTCTACAAAAGTGGAATATTTCTAGAGGATATGAAAATGGAAAGTAGGGGCTGGGATATAACTCAGCAGTGCAGCACCCGCCCGGCAGGCGTGAGGCTCTGAGTTTGATTTCTGATACCCCACCCCACAAAAAAAAAAGAAAAGAAGATGAAAAATAATTAAACTCAAAACCATCTCTTTTATGTGGATCTGGTTGACAAACATATGTGACGATTTGCATTTCCAAGGAAATCCTTTGATACATAATATTAATCTGTCTTGTGTCAAAACAACTACAAGAAATATTCTTGTGAATTCAACACAATCTTTGAAATTGAAAAAATAAATCTCCAACTCAGCTGGAGACCGAGTGCAGACTGGTAGGACTGTGTTAAAAGTCTCTATTCCTTGGATTTCTCTTTCTGTCAAAATTAGTTCCTTTTTATCACATAAATTAAATTTACTGAAATCAAGATCTGAGACCCACTTCAATGAAGATGAACAATAATTAAACACTGGACCCCAAATCATACCACACTCTTAAATAAAACCCCAGCAAAAACAAAAGTATAATAGTATGTGACTTTCAAATAAGCCCAAGCCACGTAACTAGAATGAAGCTAAACAGAAAAGGGGCAGGTATCCTTTCAGCTCTTACTATGAGGCAAGAACGGTTCTACAGAGCTTTATGTGTACTGACTCATCTAAGCGTCACCACCCTATTATTACACCAGGTTTACATAGGAGAAAACTAAGTTTTCTGAGGGTAAGTACCTTGCCAAGATTATACAGCTAACCACAGAGCCAGGATTAGAGTCCAAGTCATTGCTCCCACCCATGTACATGTTGTCCACTGTCTAGTTTCTGTGAGTCAGACAACATCCAATGGAAAATACTAAAGGAAAAAATGTTCTTGATCTGTAGAGAATTTTTCTTGCCATTACTCTCAAACAATTACTGTTTAACTGTGTAACTGCTATTATACAGTTATAAAGTAAATGAAAATGCTATGTAATAAGTCTTTCCATTGTACTACGCATTGTAAGGGATCTAAAGACAATCTAAAGTATTTGGGAGGGTGTGTGTAGGTCATGGGCAAATACTATACTTTCTTTTTTTGAGACAGGGTCTCACTATGTAGGTCAGGCTGGCCTTGAACTCATTATGTAATCTAGGCTGGCTCAAACTCATGGTGATCCTCCTGCCTCAGCCTCTCAAGTGCTGGGATTACAGGTGTGTGCCACCATGCCTGGCTTGCTTTGCTACATGTTTTACATAAGTGACTTGTGTACCCATGGATCTTGGTATCCACGGTTCTTGGTATCAGAGATTCTGGAACCAATGTCTCTGAACACCCAGGGACAAATGTATCCTGACTTTGTCCTCCCAAGTGCAGATGATTTGGAAAGCCCTAAGAGGTTCCTGCCAGAGACAGAGACATGTAGACAAGGACTGTGCTGTGAACAGTCCCCACGGAGACTCTCCATAGAACCAAGTCCTGGAGACAACGTGGCAGATAACTGTACTCAGGCAAAGCACTTGCTCAGAATACAAAGGCAAAAGGGGAAATGCAGTGTGCATCGGAGGGATCGCCTTCGGGGAGGTGGTGAGGCCAGAAGAACGCGCCCTGAGGAAGGCAGGAACGCTGGAATGTCACATCAAGAAAGCAAAGAGAAATCACCAAGAGACTGTAACCACAGAGTGACCAGAAGAGCATGTTGAAAGGAGAAGGAGAAACTAGGTTTGCTGGGTAAGCAGAGATTCAGAAGACACCCAAGATAAAGGGGAAAGCAGGCACAGTGATGCTCCACACTGCGCCCACATGTACACTCACAAACCGCGCCGAGGAGGCCAGCGCAGGGACCCTGGGGCAGCGCGCTCCAGCTCCGCTAAGAGCCAAGCTTGGGCCTGCGCCACCACACAGTGCTTGTCAATGTCACCCACAGGGCGAGGATCACAGGGAGAAGGGCTGGGCTGCCGAGGCATTTGGCTTGGAGAGGCTGCTCTGGAAGCAGGGAAGCAGTGCGGGTGGGTCTGGCAGGCCCCAGGAGGCCTCTGGAGCGCTAGTCCTGCATCCAGATGTGGGAGGTGCACACGAGGGGCTACAGGCTCAGCAGGGGCAGCACAGCCGGGTGTCGGGGGGGACAGGCTTTGTCCTGCAGAATGCACAACTTGGAAGGACAGGTTAAGGTTTTAAGGCAGCGGGTTCTGACAGTCTTAGAAAGAATTCAGGATGTAGGTGGGGAAATGCTTATTTTTGTTTTTACTAAACTTTAATTGAAATTTAGCATTTTCTTCTATTATAAATGAAAGCAGCCACATGCAACAAAATTGGTTATTTCTGCGCCTTGTCACTAACAGAAGTCAAAGGTATTATCCCATCTCATTATAGTTACTGCAAATATCTCAATATCATTTCCTTTCACTACTACTTCAAAATTACAGTAGTTATTAGAACTGCCACTAGATAATGGTTTGTAATGCCTTTTAACAAAAGAAGTGTATTCCAGGATTACACATTTACCTCTTAGCATATTTATGGCTGCATGTCAGTATAATAAGTGTTCTTTGTAATCCTGTGCATTTTGATGTTACTCAGTTTTTGTAGTAAACATTATTGTTCTGTTAAGGAATGCATTAGTGTCATTAGAATGTCAAAGAGATCCCCGTGCTACACAAAAACAGGTGGAATATCTGATTCAAGGGTAGGAGAGAAAAAGCAACAAGAAGACTGGGTGGGACAGGTTAAGGTTTTAAGGCACTTTTAAAATGTCACTCAAAAAAGCAGAACCATGGTATGAGATGAAACCAGCATTCAAATCCAGGATTCAAACCAGGGCCTTCTGAGCTGTGTTCTCTCCTACCCAACTCCACACCCCAAAATAAGAAATGTAGTAAGTGCTTCATTTGTATAAACAAATGCTTCTCCTGTACTTGCACATTAGCCCACACTGTGCCCCAGAGTGGGAAAAGCCAGAAACCCCCGCTCTGCCTTGGTCCTCCTCAGCAGACACACCCTCTAAGAAGACAGCACCTGGCCAGCCTCGGGCGCATCATGACATCTGTCACCCACTCTGACGTGAGCAAGGAAGAGCCGGCCCCTGAGGTCACACCAGCTAGAGCTTCATCCATGGCAGAAGGCACCGTATGACCAGAACCAATCAACCATGTTGGCTTCAGGTTTCTCTTTGCAGGAAAGGTTCACAATTGAATTTGATTCTTCATTCAAAGCTATTTTATTTAGTTCTGATTGGTGATCCCAGGTGAGTTAGAAAACTTACAGTACGTCAACTTTTCAATTTTCCATAGTCTATAACTAAAACAGAATTAATTTAATTTAAATTAAATGGAGATGGGTGACACAATGGCTGTCTGTTCTCTCCTCTCCGTGCTCACCCACTGTCACTCATTATTTAATCTGTGACACGTGTTGCTAGGGCTGTATTAATGACAATGGTGTTTCCTGTCTTCTCATCCATTCCCTACTCTGCAGCATCTGCCATGGCTTGTATTTATACATTTTTGTTTTTGCTTCTCTTCCTTTCACAATTATTTCCTTAATTAATACAAATAGCTATGAAATTTAATCCTCCAAAACATAACATTTTGAAATTTAGCAATTACAAAACACCTAAGGTGTGTATTCTGGCACCCTTTTAGATAACCGTAACTTAAAACTGGGATTTCAGCAGATTTTTTTCACAATACTGACTAGATAACATTTTTTAAATAATTTGGTCAGACTACTTTGGCCCTTTCCCATATATTGCATGGTTTCCTTTTACACAATAATGAGAACTTAGTTTTCTGTAATTTGCATGACACAATATGCTTGCATGAAAAACAAGCAGAGTATTTGTTAACGTGCATGCTTTAATATAAGCTGTTATGTTTACTGACTGACCTTTAACTTCTAAGTTTTTCAATTCTTTTCGCCTTAATAAGGATCCATGGTGAAAACTATCGCTTACCTTTTAGTCAAAGTCACCTAAAAGCTACAGTAAGAATTCTTGTACAAAAAAGTTCAAACTTGGTTTCTCTTTCAGCTTGAGGAACAAATGGGCTGAATCCTCCAGCTGCCGCCGCCTCTGCACCCCACATGGCCATTGTGCAAAACGAGCTTGTCACCCAGGGCTCACATTGCCAGGACAAAGGAATTGAACTAGTAGCATAACCTCAGGATAATGTACCTTATTTCCTAATCACCCAGAAGCCCTTCCTTCCTTCCCTTCTTACAGGAGGCATTTCCTGTTGCCCCAGGAAGTATCTTGCCTAAAGCAGCTTGCTCCAGTCCCTGCCCTGTTTTCTTAGCCCTGCTCTCACTTGTTTTTACAAGACTACCCCCAAACAACCAATTCATTCTATTGTTTAGACCACTTCATTCTCTCTCTCCTTTAAGTTTGTGCCACTGTCTCACTTGGGACACCCTGTTAATTCCTTGCTAGCCTATCAAGGGGCAGCCCAGATCCATGTGCTCCCAAAATTTGCTCAGATCATCCAGGTTTTTAAAAATCACTCAACATCTACAATAATAAGCAGTAGCAATTTGTTAGACAACTAATTATGCTATCTTCTCTGTTGCTGTCCAGATTGGCTACTTAAATATGCCATCACAGTTAACTTTTCATGTAACAGATAACCTGGGACCTACCCTGGGCTTACATCCTATATACAGTGGTTAAACTATCAAAAGTCAAAAATGTATCTAATACATTTGACCTACTGAACACCATAACTTAACCTAACCTATATTTTCTGGGGGGTGGGACCAGAAATCAAACTCAGGACCTCACACTTGCCAGACAGGTGCTGTGCCACTGAGCTGTACCCCTGGCCCTTTGTCCTAGCCTATCTTGAAGGTGTTCAGATCATATGACATTAGCCCAGACCTGGATGAAATCATCCAATGAAAGGCCTATTTTATAATAAAGTATTCATTATTGCCTGCAGTTTATTTAATACTGTCCTACAAATGACGAAAGTAGAATGGATAAGCTTTCACACCATCATAAAGTTAGGAAAACTTAAGTCAAACCCTAAGTCAGGGATCATCTATGCTTATATTTGCTTCCTCTAAGATATCAATAACTATGGATTATAAATTATACCTCTTAGATTGACCACTGCAAAAAGCAAATTACACAGAAGTTCTATGATACAAGGCATTCATGTTGATTTATTGTAAGAAATTTAATTTCCATAACAGCAGCAATCTATTATACCCAACATATTACTTGATATTCACATCTACCCTATAACACAGATACCACTATTTTCTCTATTTCTCAGATGAAGAAAATTGCACCAGAAAGTTACTTACCCAAAGTCATTCAGTCCACATATACTTATTGACTAATTACTCTGTGGCAGGCTTTGTTAGACAAAAAACAGAAAGCCCCTATCTTCAAGGAGCTGATCTTGCATTAGAGAAAACAACCTATAAACATTTAAACAAAAAATATAAAAGTAGATAATGCTAAATGCTATGAAGAAAACCAAAGCAGAGTAAGGCACTAAAGAGTGATGAGGGGGGCGGCACATTCCTGAGAAAGGGTGGTCAGAAGGGGCCTTTGGGGGACAACAACTTTCCCAGGGAACTGAAAGATGCAAGGCAACAAGCCATGTGATCACATGTATCCGGGGAAAGGCTCCAGGGAGAAGAAGCAGATGGCAAAGGCCCCGAGGCCGAAACAAACTCAGCTTGTTCTAGAGTGACAAAAAGGGCAATGTAGTCAAGAGTGCTGTGAAAGGAAAGGCCAGAGAAGAAGAAGGAGTCAGAAGGAGCAGGACGGTCTGATCACGGTAGGCCTTGAGCATCTTTTCAGTTTTGTTTTTCTAAATATAACGCAAAGGCTCTGAAAGGTTTTAATCAGGGGAATGAAACACTGTGACTTTTTTGTTTAATTACTCAGATTGTGAAGGTAAAGAATAGATAGAGAAAGCCAACGACTTGGAGGATTATTGAAGTATTCCAGGTGGGAGAAGATGGTAAGTAAGAGTGTAAGATACCTGAGGAAGAAAAGGCCAACAGTATTTGCCTATGCGGGCTGTGCTGTACAGAGTAAAAGAGAGATGCCCAGGGGACTCTAAGATTGGCATCTGAGCAACAGGGATAAAAGTATAGTTACTGAGGTGGAGAACACAGTGGGTGCTCGGGAATAAGGAAGAACAGTCACTTTTAGGGACACATCAAGAGCACCATTTTGGATAGGTTAAGTTTGAGAGATCATTTAGATACACAAATAAATACCAGAAGGAAGATGAACATGTAATTCTGGGACTCAGGATTGAGCCAAAATTTGAGAGTCAGATGACGTTAAACAGGGTGGTTGGTTTAAATAAAATTTTCACCATGAAACTGACTAAGGGCTGACAAGAGAGAGCTGTCTGAGGACTAAAGCTCAGGCGTCTCTAGTATTTAAATATCAGCAAGAAGGGAAGGATCTAGTAGAGGACCCCAAAGATGATCTTCTAGTGAGATGGAAGGAAAACTAGAAGAGCACTGATACAAGAAGGAGGTGACAAATGTCTTCAATGCCTGAGGCACCAGTTATTCAATACTCATTCAGAAAACAGAGATGAAGAACTGAACACTGGGTACAGATATGTGGAGGTTACTGATAGCCTAAATAAGAGTACCACTGGGGGAAATTTAGGCATAAATTCCAAAAAGTGAGTTCAAATGAGACCATGACTGCAAGATATCATGGAGAGAAATTAAAGTGGATATACCATGTTCACGAATTGAAAGACTAAATACTGCTCAACTGTCTATTCGCCACAAACTGATCCCAATTACAGTGACACCTCAGTTGATAAACTTAGTTAATTTCACAATTCTG
Organism: Dinomys branickii; assembly: GCA_004027595.1. Lineage (NCBI taxonomy): Eukaryota > Metazoa > Chordata > Mammalia > Rodentia > Dinomyidae > Dinomys > Dinomys branickii. Next base: position 124,027 of record PVLD010002012.1, read on the forward strand.
GAAAAGATGGCCATGGTCATGTTCATCACACAAAGAAGAGTTCACAAACAAAAACAAAATTTTGCCAAACACTTCAGTTTGTGAATCGAGTTGTTACAAACAAAAGCATTTGTGAGCCAAGGTACCACTGTATAATCTCACTGATGCATGAGTGTATGTGTGTGTAATATAGTATTTAAAACAGCCAAACCAATCATAAAAAGTACACTTTGTTCATAGTAAGTCTATAGCAATCAAGGTAGTGTAGAAGTGAGAGAGCATCAACAAATAGTTTAATAGACAAGATAAAGATATGAGAAAGACTCACACTTACAAAATCATAAGATTTTCACAAGTTATATAGAATATAATAGAGGAAAAGGCCTTCAACAAATGATGCCAATATAACTATATGGCAAAAGCAAACAAATTTCAACCCTGACATCACACCATACACAAACATTAATTTGAGATGGACCATAAACCTAAATATGTATCCTAAAACTAGACAGCTTTTACATATAACACAAAAAGCAATATACATATGGAAAAAGTCAAACTTTATCAAAATTAAGCATTTCTATTCATCAAAAAACACTGTTAAGAAAATGAAAGAGGGTAAGGATGTAGCTCAGTGGTAGAGGGCTTGCCTAGCATGCACAAGGACCTGGGTTTAATCCCTAGCATTGGCAAAAAGAAAATGAAAAGGTAAGCCATAGCCTGGGGAAAATATAGGCAAATTGTAGATCTTACAAAGGATATGTACAGTCATGAATGCCTATAATTCAATAGAAAAAAAGCAAAAGGTTTGACCAGACAGTTCACAAAGGAAGATAAACTAAGAATCAATAAGCACATGAAAAAATGCTGAATGTTAACATTCATCAGAAAAATTAAAATAAGAAACGATGCGATACTGCTCCATCCCTATCAGCACGGATGAGCATTAACACATCACCCTTTGAAAAGGTTGCAGAGCAAGCCCAGCTCTCAAACACTTGGTCAAAGTGTAAAACCACAACCACGTTAGAAAAGTGTTCACAGATTCTCATAAAACTAAACATATACTACCTTACCATTCAGTAATTTCATTCCTAAGTATTCACCCAAGAGAAGAGAAAACAAACATCCACAAAGAGTAGTATTTATTCATGGCAAATTTAGGCATAATAGCCAAAAAGGGGAAACAATTCACGTATCCATCAGCAGAAAAATGAGTAAACAAATTGTTGTGTAGCTAAACAATGGAATGATAATCAGCCACAGAAAGGAATGAATTACTCTCCACACAACATGAACGTGCAAACACTATGCTGAGTGAAGGAAGCTTGACACAAAAGGGGACATACTGTTTGATTTTTTCCCCTGTACTAAGGGTTGAATTCAGGGCCTTCACATTGAGTAACATCCTTAATTGTTTTGTGCTTGTTTTTCCATTCATTTGTTCATTCATTCGTTCATTTGTGACAGGGTCTCGCTAAGTTACTAAATTGCCCAAACTGGGCTTGAATTTGGAATCCTCCTAGATTGGCCACCCAGAGTGCTGAGATTACAGATGTGAGCCTGTAAATTTTATAATCTCCCAAAAAGGCAAAAAATAATATAGGACATAGAATTCTGAAAACAGTGGTTGCCTCTGGAAAGCATGAGGACTGATTGAGAAGAACTCCAAGGGGACTTTCCAAGACAGTGGTCATGTTCTGACAAGAACATGTCAGTACTTGACAAGAGCTTGGACTACAGAGGCAGTGCATGCATTCAACTTCTGTGTATACAAATCTCACTTTAAAAGACAGAACTATAAACAAATACTGAATGTAAATTAATAATATGCACAGGGAAGTGCTAGGAATGAGTGTAATGATGCCTGACACTTACCTTAAATTGCATCCAAAACACAAGATGTGTGGATGAAAGGGTAGAGGGGTAGACAATGGATGACAAACTGAGTGCCAAAGTAATCGAGCGAAACGTTAATTGTAGAATCAAGGTCGTGGTTTGTGGGTGCTCACTTTAAATCTGTCAACTTTCCCATGCATTTGAGATGTTCATGATAAGATATTGTTGAGGCGTGTAGACAAGGAGTCGGAGACAGTCAGAAGAGGTAATTTATTCAGTTTTGCTATAAAGAGGACAGAGACATGAGGTAAAGCAGAGGCAAACAGGAGTAAAGGAGGTATTTTAACATACATTTTATCATTAATGGATACACAGTCATGATAAATACGCAGTACGGTGTGACACGTCAGTGTGCAATATGTAATGATCAGGTCAGGGTAACTGAAATAGCCATCATCTGAAATCTTCGTCACTACTCTGTACCAGGAGCATTCAAAATCCACTCTCCTAGATAGTCTGAAATACTACACTACTCATCACTATCAACCATAGTCCCTCTTCTGCGCTATGGAACGTGAGAGGTGCGATGCAACTGCCACCTGTGTCCACCAACCACCTTCGCTCCACCTTTCCTTCCCCACACCCTCCCCAGGCTCAGAAAGCCACCATGCTGCTCTGATTGCCTGAGCTCAACTTTTTAGCTTCCATATATAAGTGAGAACATGCTTATATTCATCTTTCTGTGCCTGGCTTATTTCCCTTAACATAATGTAAAGAAGTCTCTTTCAAAAAGAAAGGTATTATTGAATATTTGCATAATGATTAAGATCCAGTGAAAAAGGAACTTCAGTGGTGCTCATGGGAGGCGGGCACAGCAGGTCAGGTGCATGGGGGGGGGGGGCGAGGGATGTCAGCCAGGACAGATCAGGGTCCATCCAAAGCAAAGAACAGGGAATGAGGAAGCAGAATGATAGGTGAACACAGGAGGATTCAGTAGCTCTTGTCCAAATGCTTTCAGTTTCCCAAATATGTATAAGCAGTAAGATGATCAGCTGACAGGCAGGAAGCAATGTTGTAGGTCTGAGGAAGGAGATAAAGGTCACTTTGGAGAGTTAGAAAATGAACTTACTAGGGAACGCAGTGAACAGGGCCAAGAGTGTGTCAGTAGACATGATGGGGGGAGGGCAGAATGATCAACTTCACGTCACCAGAGCTGTGTGTGTGTGGTTTCCAGGCGTGCTTGTCTACTGGGGGAAAGCACAGTAATACTTGAATAACCCTAATTTTAAAAGGGTTGGGTTTGCAGGAGAGTAAGAATAGAAGTGGGGAGAAAGGCAAGTACAACGATCACAACAGAGCATGGACGGATACACGGTGAGCGGGGGAGAGTTAGACCACACGGACATAGATGGAAAGCAACAAGGTGGTAGAGTCAAAGGATTAGAGGTGAAACTATTGATCCTGTGATATTAGAATGGAGAAAGAAAGCTGCCAGGTGGTGGAGCGAGGATTTAAAAGTAGCTGTCTCCTGAGTCTACCTCAGCTGTATTACTCCCTGGCATTTGTAGGACTGCTGGCCTCTACAGTACTGTGTGGCCTCCAAAATGTTTGCGGACCAATTTGGACTTTCCAAGACCCAAGAGCATTTCTTAGCCTCATGTTCTTAAAATGAAGTTTCCACAGAAGCATTTTTTTTCATGGTATGGGAAATATGAAACACAGAGGAAGGGTACAATTCTTAAACATTTCAACAAATTGGCTACAAGAGAAAAATTTACCCTCTTGTCTCACTCGGCCCATCTCTGCGCCTTATATTTCCTACTCCTATAAAGAACAAAATAAGTGCTAATTTAGATTTAGAAAGTCTTAAAAAACCTAGACTCAAAGCAATTATTTCAAGAGAATTTCTTGTAAAAAATAAATACGTACCAAGACACTTCATTCTGAGGGGAAAAAGACACTAGTCCCCTTTAGACATTCAGATTTTTAGTAGGACTGCTAACTAAGTGTCTTAGTTACTTCCTGATTGCTGAGATCCAATACCGCACACTCACAATTTAAAAATGAAAGCTCACAGTTTGTAGAGGTTTCAGTCCATTCTTGGCTGGCTCCAAAGCAAGGTGGTATGGCAGAGGAGAAACAGTTCAAGCCACAGCAGGCAGGAAGAAGAGAAAGGGATCAAGGTAGGAAGGAGGGAGATACACCCTTCCAAGCCACACCTCCAGTGACCCACTCCCTCCAACCAGGCTTCACCTCCCAAATCACATTTAACTATAAACTCATCCACAGTCTAACTTACTCATAAGTATCATGCCACCATAATTCAATCACTTCCTCAAAGCCCCACTTATAAGCCCATGAGGCTTTGGAGGGACATCTAAATACAAACCATACAGTGGCAGTAAACCCATGGCACACATAATATTTGTTTTACATGTAAGACAAAAGATGTTAATGTATAAGTTGTTTATTCCTAAACTAAAACCTCAGTTTTCAGGTTTAACTGCAGTGTTGCCACTTTGCTATAAATAAATGAGTTTTGGGTGGCAGTTAGGGCACTCATCTCTGAAAAGTTCACCCTCATTGCTCTAGGTTAGGAAACCATTTTAAGATATCATGTTTCCAATGGCAAGTAAGTAATCAGAAACAAGTCCAGACTCCCTCCACCTAGCCTTCTGCTATTAAGACCACTCCTTACCACTCCTCTGCACACAGGCCATGACCCAACCAAATAAGGAATCATAGGGAAAAGCTAAAACCAAACTTACAAATGCCTATGTTAAGCTTAGCATTCTCCCTCTGACATAAAGGTAATTTGCATAAAGATGCATATTTTATTATTTGAGGTATTGCCAAATTAGCTTTCAAAAATTTATCCCAATTTAAGTGCCATCATACTGATATAGGAAAATAAATATCCCAGCCTGGCTGATATCAGACAAGTTCGTGTTCTCTAAAACCGAAGAATGAATTTTAGGAACAACGGAGGTTCAGAGCAGAATATATTTACTGAGAGAAAGAAAGCTTCTATCCAAGAGGGGGATAGAAGAGGGGTCCGAGTGGGTTACCCCCGACTCTGTCCTTTTTAGGGACTTTATGGGGAAAAACCATGAGGTGAGGTGGGTCCAAGGTAGGGGAAATGGACAACACTATGGTCCACCAATAAGATTACAGGCATAATTGTCCAGGTAAGACTGAGTGGACTGAGATCAAATGGGGAAGCGAGTCATGTAGCAAGCGGGCATGAATGTAGAGCTGGGCTTTTTTGTGGGAGGTCAGGCCAGTGACTTTCTGGCTCTTTGAAGGTGGATGTCACTTATTTATCAGTTTTTGATGTATGTGGCTGCACCTGGTTAGCCCCCCTTGTCTTGAGGTCTGGCCCACAGGTGTCTTATCTTTTGTGTTGGCTCCTTCCAGGGCACAGCCCTATCTGACTGCCTATAATATTTTTAACTAACTCAGCTGTCTGTAACAATACGGTTGGAGGAGAGCCTAGATCTTAGCAATTTACGTGTACAGTTTACCTCCATTAAATCGCTGTCCAATAGACCATACTGTCAGTCACAAATATGAACCACATATGTAATTTTAAATTTTCTACCAGTCACATTAAAAAGTAAACAAAAGTGAAAGTAGTCTTAATGATATTTTCATTTAACTACTTAATCTGAAATTGCATATAATTTCAGCATGTGATCTATATAAAAACTATCAATGGAATGTACTACTTTCTTTTATACAAATGCTTAAAATCCTGGCTGTATTTTACACTTAGAGCACACTTCAATTGTTCAAAAGTCTCATGTGGTAAATGGACACCATATTGGAAACTGGAACCTAAGAGGCACTGAAAAGCAGAAACTGTTTTTTTCAGCCCTTCAATCTCTACAAATCAAAGTAGGAGCGGTTTATTTTGGCTCAGAGTTTATAGCGGCTGTAATCTCTGGTTAACTGGCTCCAAGGCAGCAGCCTGACAAAGGGGCCTGATAGAGGAGAGACAGCTCAGGGCAACAGGAAGCACAGAACCATTAAGGATGGAGGGAGGGAGACACACCTTGCAGGCCACACCCCCAGTGACCCACCTCCCAGACCAGCCATTACCTTCTTTGTTTTAAACACTTTTTAAATAAATTATTAGTATATGCTGCAGTACCTCAAATTATATTTATGATGAGGAGTTGGTAAATGTACAAAACACATTACCCTCCACCGCTCCCTGCTCCTTTCGATTCTCAGTCCCCCTTTCCATGTGCAAAAGCCCTATTTCCATTTTTTTCCTTCAACTATTTTTCCCACCTGTTTCCTTCCCTTTCCTCCCTCATCACTCTCCTGTTCCCCTTCCCATTTGAAAAAGATCTTTCAACTTCCTATTTTTTATCTTTCATTTCACTCTGTATTTATAATTTGGATTTCTCATATAAGAATACCATGTATTTAAACTAATGTGTCTGATTTACTGCACCTACCATTGTGGTCTCCAGATGTATGCCTATGAATGAACACCTCGAGCTTATCCTTGCTTATAACAGATCATATATATATTTGTTTGTTGAAGAACCTATAGGCTGCTTCCAAGATTCAGCTACTATAAATTGTGCTGCTATAAATATGGGTATGTACGTACCCCTATCATATGATATCTTTAACTCTTTGGGAAAGATACCTACAATGAAAATAGCTGAATCAAATAGAATTTCTATTTTTATACTTTTTCTTTTTTTTTTTTTTTTGGTGCTGGGAATCAGACTCAAACCTTGCACCTGGCAGGCAGGCACTTGTGCTTCTGAGCTACGTCCCTAGCTAGAATTTCTATGCTTGTTATTTTGAGAAATCTCCACAGTGATTCCATAGTGCTTGTACTATTTTACACAGCCATCAACAAAGCAGAAGAGTTCCTTAGTACTCTGCAGCCTTGAGAACATTTGTTATTTGACTTATTGATGATAACCATTCTTTCTGGAGTAAGATGGTATCTCCATGTTGTTTCAATTTGCATTTTTCTAATGGCAAGCAATGTTGAACATTATTTCATGCATGTATTGGCCATTTGTACTTCATCTTCTAAAAAATGTCTATCCATGTTGGTTGTCCATTTTTTACTGGGTCTTTTAGTCTAGGGAGTATAATATTTTTAGTTCTTTATATGTTCTAGATGTTAATCCTCTGTCCAAAGAAAAGCTGACAAATTTTTTCCCCATTCTGTAGGTTGTCTCTTAACTCGTTTGATTGTTTCCTTTGCCATGCAGAAGCTTTTTAACTAGATATAATCCCATTTTTGATTCTCAGTATTACTTCTTATGGAAGTGCTGTTATGTTCAGAAAGTCCTTGCCTATGTCTATGTCCTTTTGTAAAATATTCGCCTTTTTTTAATGTTAATCTTTTTAGAAATTAGGTTTTAATCTGCTTAATCTTTGCAGGCACCAAGTTACTAAAGCTTCTTTTATATCTATCTATTTATTTATTTTTGCCAAAGTGAAAACTTTTAAAATCATTTAGCTATGACTTTTGCTCTTGATTCTCAAAGTAGAGCTGGCTAAAAGCTCTCCAGCAGTACCCATGCCACAGCTGTAACATCAGACTTCCTTGAAATTTCCTCTGCCAAGTGAAGTAGTCTGCATCTCTTAGCTTCAGACTCCTTCAAAGTCAAAGGACAAGCTGGGCATGGTGGCACATGCCTATAAACCCAGGACTTGTGGTTTTTTGCCTTTTTTTTTTTTGAGGCAGGGTCTCACTATGCAGTTCAGCCCTGCCTTGAGCTCACTTTGTAGCCCACGCTGGTCTCGAACTTAGAACAATCCTCCTGCCTCAGCCTCCAGAGTGCTGGGATTACAGGCATGTGCTACCATGCCCGGCTCAATTCAAAATCTTATTTTTTTTTTTTTTGTCACAGAGACACAATACCCAACACCTGCAAAATTAGAGGAAAAGAGGTTTACTTTGGCTCAAAGTTTATAAACTAGAGGTTTGAGTCTATAGTTCACCAGCTCCAAGGCATGGCAGTGTGACAGAGGGGTGTGGCAGAGAAGAAACAGCTCATGGCTGGACCACAGCAAGCAGAGAACAATCAAGAGTGGAGGGAAGGAGATTTCCAGGTCACACCTCTAGTGACCCACCTCCCCCAACCAGGCTTTACCTTCTGATAGTAAATTAGCTATAAGCCTCCATAATCCAAATCACCTTTCAAAAGCACCACTTATGAATGCAAGAGTCTTTGTGGGACATTTTTGATGTAAACCATAACAATCTGCAACGCAAGCATCCTTCCTGGTTTTGTTATATTGGAATATTAGAATGTACTATCTGCGCTGTTTGTCCTCTCTTCCTCCTTAAGAGCAAATTATTTCCTCTTGATAATACCTCCATTTTTTTCATTAAATAAATACCGGGTGTATTCCACAAGTAGTCAATGCTCCTCTCATACCACAAGAGCCTGTATAAAACATAGCGCCCAAGAAACGCTCAACCATACTGTTAAGCTAAGAGAAAATGGTATGGACTTGTGCCCCCGGAAGGGACTCTAAAATACATTTGAATATGCTACAGTTCATTGAGATATCACCATTCCCAGCAAAGAGAATCAAGGCCACCTTTCCAGGGCTAACATTCACCACGGTAAGGCAGGTATCGGGGAGGGGAGAAGAGGATACACAAGGGAGGTTCGTGCTCACCGAGTTCATCAACTGCTCCTCATAACAGCAAGTTCATCATCCCTGATTACCATTTGTGAAAAAGGAACATTTTTCCTGATATTTTAATAAAATTCAGGTAATATGAGAATTAATTTGGCATTTTAAAAAAAGGAAGAAGAAGGTTTTTAAAAGCTATTGTGACTGTTAGCCTCAAGAACAAATGAACTTCTGTATTTTAGGTGCACCTGCATTTTTTTTGGTGAGGACTGAACAGAGAGTTTGTGGACCTTTTAACTGATGAGATGGGTGATAGAGAGAGAAAACGGATTATCAGGTTACCAGCCGCTGAACAAACCAGGCCAGGCTCAGTAGGAATGAAGTTTTCCTTAATGTATGAGATTCCTGGTTTCATCAAACAACTGAACTTCAGTTAGGATTTCAAAAAAACCCAAAAGTTTTTCCACTGGCTTTGTAACAGCCCATCTATCTGCTTGCCAAATAAAAACAAGACCAACAGGCAATATGGCAACACCTAAAACAATGTAACAGACGTCTGTTACATATTCTATGAATCGTTTTAAAACCTTCATGTCTCAGACCCCTTCCTATTTAATGTAAACATTAAATATCATAAACATGAGTTAAAATTAATAACATCAATAAGAATGTAAATGGGGAAAGAAATTAGAGGAGGCAGAGATGAGGAAGAAGATTAAAGAAAAAGGCAGCTGTCTGCATTATGTACGCGCTCCTGCTCCCCGAGGTGACTGTAAAATGAACGTACTGCATACATGAACTAATAAAAAACACGAACCTTATAAAAACAGCCACATCTTCTGAACAACAACTGCAAAAAGTACTGTTAAGATGATGGTGAAACCCCGTTTATTCCTAGACAAAGGAGTTTGACACGCTTGCCTGTGGTTCTCCACACTTACAAAAAGGCAGCACTGTCAAAGACATGTTAAAACAAAGAAGACCATTTACTGTCACTGTGTATATGTTTCTGTTACCAACTCTAATCATCTACTCGAGTTTAAATTTCCTGCCATCACTAGAAGTTCTGGTTTGCATCTCTTAAAGAGACAGTGTATTTGGGGGCTCTTCCCTTATTTTAATATCTATCAGTTGAATATCTACTGAGCACCTATCATGCAACAGACTAGGCACTGAGGATTCAAGAATGAGTAAGATATTGTCCCCCACTGGCAAACTCATGGAGGGGCAGTCTACATGGCCCAACCAACAAAACTACCCTGTGCACAAACAGCTGTGCAAACCCGGGAGGGGTGTAGAAATGCTACAGCATGCAGGGAAAATGGGTGGTCACGGCAGACTCTGCCATGTACAGGATGCTTCTATCTATTAGCAAGGAAGGCAGAAGGGACATTCTAATCACAGACACCAGAGCAGGAGAGTATATGGTATGTTCTGTCACTGGTGGGGGCAGCAAATACGCATACTGAATCTGCTGGGAATTAGGTTGAAGAAGTACATGGCAGCCATTGCAAAGGGTCTTTCTTGGGGAAAGTAAATCTAGGGCCTTCAAACCACGCTACATCCCCAGCCCTCTTAATTTTTTTTTTACTTTGAAACAGAGTTTCACTAGGTTTCCCAGGTTAAGATTAAATTTATGATCCTCCTACTTCAGTGTTCCAGAGTGCTGGGATTAGAGGCATATATGATCATGCCTAGCCTTGAAAAAGTTCTTCGTTGTCATGTTAGTGAGCTTTAGATCCAGCTTTTGGTCATGGCAAGCATGGAATGACTGACTGATTAACTGACTGGTTGGTTGATTTGGGTGGTACTCTAACTTTCAATCCTCTTGCTTCAGCCTCTTGTATGCACTACTGCTGCCAGCACAGAAAAATCTAAACTATAGGATAACGTCAAGGTCACCGGGGAAGGCTGGGGGCAGAGAATGAGCAGTATTCCATGAGATAAAACCCCAGCTGAGCAGTGTGCACAAAGGGAATGGGAAAGCGGTACTAAGGAAAGATTCTGCAACCAGCTGAGGAGTGAGAGGGCAGGGAGGCACAAAGGACTTCATTTCTCAGGCATGCAGGTATTGGCCAGGTGTGTGAGAGCTAAACGATGCGACACACACAGCTCACTTCAAGGGGGTGGGGGCTGGGGGCTCAGCAGGACCAAACAGTGGAACAGCTGCGCCCTGAGACAAGACCCGCGTTGGGCAATCAGGGCCCATGGGTGATCTTCCAGGGAAGCTGCAGGAGACTGGAGGAGAGATAGAGTTCTAACATCAGCTAGGAGCCTCAGCCTGCAGAGCCTCTTTCAAACACTCCACAAAACAGGGAAGACAATTGAGAGGGATGTTGAGTCAAGAGATCTGGCCATTGGGGCATTCTGTGTGCTACAAGGAAAGATTTAACGATGATTAGACGGTTTCATATCGGAATGCGGGAGGCACCCACAGAAAGCCCCATAAAAGAAAAACAGACACAGAAAAACTTCCAAGAAGTCTGGGACAGATAAGAGACCAGAGCAGATGGAAGTGTTTAGAGGCAAAAGGAGTTTATTTCTGTGGCCTGTTTTTTGTGTTGCCTTGTTTTTGCGGTTTATTTGTTGTTGTTGCTGTTTTGTTTTTTTGGTTTTTTGCAGAAAAGAGAAGAGTTGCAAGGCCAGTTCCGGGAAAAGAGGAGCAGGAGCGCACTGCTGCCTGAAGTTTCATGTGCATCGCTCCGGTTCTGAGGATACAAAGCTGGACAGACAAACCCTGCTCCCAGAAAACCTGAATTCTAACTGCCGCTTTAAATTGAGCCAGTTAGCAGCATCCCCATATCTTCAGTTTCATAGTGAGGTTTAGGAACAGAAAGGGTGAAAAGGGTACAAATCCAGTCCGTTGTTTTACCATGAGGAATCAGCCTCATTCCATCTCCCCCACAAGTAAATATGTACATAGAGACCTAGAATATTTATTAAGAAAAACAAGAAAAAAATGTTCTACTTGCACAAGTGAGTCCCACAGACAGAACATGCTTTTTCACATATGCAATGAATCTGGATTAGACTTACTGCCTGCCATACACTGTATTACGAAGAGCACACTAAACAAAACAAAATATCTGCTCTCGTGGGGGTTTTCATTTTAACACAGTTCAGGTGGGGAGGAGGAGAGCGGCACTAACCAGATGCACACGTGTTACACATCAGAGCCGGGAAAAGCAGAAAGCGAAGCCAAATGACAGGGCCAGACAGGATTCCATTTTAGATACGTGGTCCAGGAAGCCATCTCTGGTGGGTGATACTGAAGTACAGGCATGAAGGAAGTGAGAACGTAAGCCCACGGCGGCAGCAACTGTTAGGTCATAGCTTGCTAGAAGGAACATTCACTGCGCTTCTCAGAATCTGCATCCACTTCATAGAAAAGTTCAGCAATTCTTTCCCTTATCTGCTATACAGCCAACCCTCAAGAAGACTTGGCTCTCCCAAGGAGTATGCAAAGACAGTCTTGGAATCCTTTTTATACACATGGTCACTTGTCTCTTACAAATCATGAACATGGAATTCCACATAGAGAGCATGCTAGTTCCTTGTACCTGCACACCTCCTGGCCATACAGTCAAGACTGTATCGTGAATACCAAAATGCCTTTACCAATCTCCTCACCCACCTAACCAATCACAAGGCTTCCAAGAAATCTCAATTGACTTGGACTGCCAGTGCCCAGCCCTGAGCTTGAACCAAAGAAAAGGTTCAGCACCTAATCGCTGCACAAACAAATGAAAGCTCTACTTGTAAACTGTATAGGAAAGAATTTACTCATGTGACAGAAATCCCATAATAAAGGTCCTATACATGTTCTCACAAGTTGAGGCAAACATTTGCAACTCGATCTAATAAGAAGGTAAGAATTTCTGTTTTCAAGTGAATTTAAATCTGAGACAGTAAGATGAAGTTGCAAAATCTGAAATATCCCAATGTCCAAAACTTTTTAAGCACTGACATGAGGTCACAAGTAGAAAACTCCACAGCTAATCTCATGTGCATCAAAACACAGGCACACTGAAAGTCATGTATAAAATCAGCTTCAGCCTATGTGTTTAAGATGCATAAGAAACATACATGAATTTTGTATTTAGACTTGGGTCCCATCTCCAAGATATCTCACTGTGTATGCAGAAATATTCCAAGATTTTCAAATATTTCTGATCCCAAGCATTTCAGATAAGAGACACTCAACTTGCATTTAGTATAAAAAAAATATAGAGGCCCTGTAGTTAGATCAGTGCACAATGTTGTGCATATACTCAACACCATTGAGCTATACACTCTAACATGTTTATAGAGCATAATTCATATCCCGCTAACAAGAATCATTCATACACTTTATGGTATGTGAATTATATGTAAATAAAGCCATTATTCAGGAAAAATAATGGAGGAAATTTTCTTCAATAAAAGATTATTGAAGATGCAAGTCTTAGCAGTAAAAAAGAGATTTGCAATGCTGATTTTTGTTTAAATGAGAAGCTATCATTGTTTTGATTTCTCTAAAAAATACCATTAGTAGCTCTATACACAGAACACAAAAAGGTACAAATGAGAAAAAAAAGTCATGCTGTTAAAAATTTAGCTGTTTTTCCATTTGTTTTTAAAGCATATTTAAGTGCTATTAACTTTGATGAGTTCACAATAGCTGATAAGCCTCAAAACTCTTTCCTCACCCAATGAAAACATCAAAAATAAAGTCTTCATCATCTACGATAAACAGAATGGGAGAACAAAGCAGAAAAAAACAGTAAAATGTACAATTAGTACAAGATTCTCCTCTTAGCCAACAATTACACACTCACCTTCTGCAAATACGAGAAATGAAGAAATAATAACTTGTTTTGAACCCCATGCCTCTCTCTACATGACAACAACTAGACAACAGTAAGCGATGGGCCACCTTGGCTGGGCTGACTCACACCCCTAAGAGCACTCTTTCTTGGATATCCAGCCCAGGTCAGCTGCAAGAGATTCTCTCTCCCCAGAGGTAGAGGAAAGAAACAGGGAGTAGTCATCTATGCTTCACACACTTCTGTCTGGTTATTCAGTAAAATACTAATATATTGCTACTTTGTAGAGGTTTTTGCAGATACTGGTATAAGGTTTCTGCTCAGCTAATGTCCATGAGAAAAGAAGTTATCCTAGACAGGACTGAAGAGAGCAGTTGAAAGTCCTTGAAAATTAGAGTACATGCCCTCCCTGAACTCAAGAGATGCCAGGCTTTGGCTGCTGCTTCCAATCTTTCTGCCACACTGCTTGCCCTACTACAAATTTCAAGTTTGCTTAGCCAGACCCTTGGATGAGTAAGCGAATTTCTAATAATAAACCCCTAAATACATATACTTGACTAATTCTGACTTTCTGGTAAACCCTGGCTGATTCCTGATGATACAGTATACTTCGTGAGAGGACAGAGAAAGATCTCCTGGCTTGGAATCATCCCGAAAGACACTAAACATTCTCATTCTTGTATGGATTCCCCTTCAACTTCTTGCAGTAATGGCCAGAAGCAGGCAAGATTGTGAGTTAATTAATTTTTCACACAAGTGAGATTTGCAATCATTGAGTGATGGAGAGTGAATGATACGCAACACCCGCAGCTGCTGGGATGACTTCTGCAACTAAGCTCTGGCCAGGAAGTGGGCACTGGAAAGGGGGAGACAGGACCTTCACAGGGAAGTGGCAGGGCTCTCTTCCCCTCCTCCTCCATCTGGGCCACAAATGAGGCCGCACACACTGGCATCCATCTGGGACAAAAGTCACGCCCTCGGGACATCAGATTGCAGAGGTGCAGAAGGGCAGATGATGCCTGGAAACCTCCTGCTTGCTCTCAGCTCTCTGCCACCTTCCCAGCTGCCTTTGCGTGAGACATGAAACACTACCTGCGGGTGTCAGCTACTTGAAGCAAAACACAGTTCCTACCTGACAGAGGGAAAACCAGTTTTCTTTAACCTTCCTATTCCCTTAGCAACAGACTTCTCCATCTAGGTTTCTACACTGTAAGGTATAGCTATATTTCATTGCACTGCTATGCACATGGGGACACATTAAGTAAGTATTTAACAGGATTAGAGCAGACAAACAGCCACAGTAAAAGCCCATTCTTACTTCTCCGTGCACCTATGCTTTGGCAAAAGAAGATGAGAACAATTTTCACAGTCTACAATAAATGCCTTCAGAAAGCCACAACCTTTAATTCCCATGGAATAGAATTTCATGTAGCAAGCCTGTGGGTTATATCCAAATCTACTTATTCGACAGATTTGTGCTGTAGAAAACTAACCCAACTGTCTCTTTTAAATAGGCTCTGTCTTTTCATGTTGGAGGCATCTAATTTCCTCCAGACCAACAACCCTTAACATGCCTGGGGTATATTTTTTGCTGAATGCAAACTGCGCAGTCGTTTTGAAGCCCATTCTTGTGTTGTCTTGCTGGGCTTTTTGTATGCTTGTGAACATAACCACCAAGAGTGACATCCACTTTGGGCAGCAACCTTGCCAGCTTGAGCTCTATTGTGTTGCTAAATCACAGTTTAAAAAAAAAAAAAAAACTGCCTGACACACCAGGCAGCTGACAACTGTGGGAGGAAAAATATCAGGCCCATGACCAACAGAAAACTGAAGTGATTAATATGGAAAACACAGCAAGAAACATTAAACAGGAAAAAGTTGACACTTCCCACACTGTCAGCTTCAAGCAAATTTGTTTTCTCTTCACACTGACTTTGAAAGGCTGGATCAAAGTATCGCCATGGTACAGATGCGTCCGATGTCTTCCTGACCCTGAGGTAGCTGTGACACTGCAGAAAATGATCCTTCTTCTGAGGGAGAAAGGAAGGTGAGGCGAACGTAATCATAACTCTGAGGCGACAAACCTGGGAAGTGAACAGGGAAACACAGTGGGTCTGCCCGGCCCCAAGAGAAGCCACAGCCCTTGGTTTAGGTTCCTTTGCTCCCACCATTTCCTTCCTTTTGCAGTTCCCCAGTGTTCTCCGGTAGGTTCTGAGACCTGTTCCCGACACCTTCCCTCAAATACTAGCGTCCTCGGGGCTCTAATTCTATGCGTGGTGCAAGTCTCTTCTCATTCTTTTTTTTTGTCTTTTTGAAAGTGTCTTGCTATCCAGTTCAAGCTGACACTGACCTTCCTTTGTAGCCTAGGCTGGCCTCACACTCACAACAATCCTCCTGCCTCAGCCTCCTGAGTGCTGGGATTACAGGCATGCGCCACCACGCCTGGC
This sequence comes from Dinomys branickii, assembly GCA_004027595.1. Lineage (NCBI taxonomy): Eukaryota > Metazoa > Chordata > Mammalia > Rodentia > Dinomyidae > Dinomys > Dinomys branickii. Next base: position 139,724 of record PVLD010002012.1, read on the forward strand.
AGTCTCTTCTCATTCTACATCCGCATGTGAAAGGGAGTCTAGTAGGGACTCAAAAATTTTCCAACTTTTCTTTGCCCAACACCACTATTTCTTTGGCTTCCTTCTGAATGCCCCGGACCCCTTGAACTGTCTGTCTCACAGGCATTATTTTATCAAGTTCAAAACTGGACATGAAGGCCAAGTGTGGTGATGTACTCCTGTAATCCCAGAACTCAGAAGGTTGCGGCAGGAGGATTGTCACGAGTTCAAGGCCTCCATGGGCTATAGAGTGAGTTCAAGGACATTCTGAACTACAGAGCAAGACCCTGTCTCAAAAAAATAAAAAACAAACAAACAAAAATCCCCAAACAAACAAGCCAAACATGATTAAATTTCTCTACCTTGCATCGCAATGCCATCCTCCTTCCTGACTCCACAGCCTAGCCACACATGTGCTGCCCTCCTGTAACCTATTCCCATTACAAGCCAAAATAATATGCTCACACTCTGGGAATGCAGATGGGCTCTTTGGGGTGGGGAGGGGTGAGCTGGGGGAATCTTGGCCCTTGCGCATCCATCTGCCCAAGCAAATCAGCAAAGGGATATGGGGCTTCAGCCCAAGAGCCTCCGAGCTTGCAGGAGAGGTAAGAGGCGTGGTGCCCCACCCACCCAGCCCCAGCCTGCGGAGGCCACAGCAGCAAGTAACTACAGGAAGAAGTGGGAAGGGCTGTCTTTCTCCTTCTCTGTGTGAGTCACAGAAAACAAACCCAGCACTTCAGGCTCTTGTGGACAAGGGGAGACAGAGACATTTCTGCAGAGTATACCTCAGGTTCTAGTATTTTTTCTAGAGCCTCTTTCCCAGATTCACAAATTTCTGAAGCCAAGTCCTGACACATGACTGCCTTGGCATGAACCCCATTCTGTAGGGGAATCACCAGCTGTGGGTGGGTGAGGCCTCACCCACAAAGCCCTTTGGCCCATGGTCAAAAACCAGGAAGTAAATGGGATAAGCCTCTGAAAACACAGCTAGGCTATATCCAAAACATCTAATACCACTAAGAACATATGGAGAAGATTTTGTTAAGTCCTACGTAATGACATGGCGCACGAACTAGTGAAATCTGCTCACTCTCTATTAATCTGACTTCATCTGAGCCTTCAGGCTGGATGGGTCTGAGGATATTTCTTAAATATTCTACCTTCTACTCCTATGATAGCTCTAATTTAAGTACTTTTTTCATACCTCCAAACCACCTCACTTCAAAGCATTTCTACAGATTGCCACCAAAGTGTTCTTTTAAAGATACAACACTAGCCAAGCATGGGGGCTCACCTCTGTAATCTCAGCACTCCAGAGGCTGAGGCAGGAGGGCTGCTGTGTGTTCAAGGCCAGCCTGGACTACACAGTGAGACTCTGTCTCAAAAGATAAAAAACAACCACCAAAACTCTAATGTTGCCCTGGGCTCACTCATAGCTCATGCAACCCAATAGTTAGCAATGATTAACGATGACATGAACTAAGTTACATTAAACCCAAAGGCAATAAGTTCTCAAAATTTGTCACTTCTTTTTTAGTTTACTATAGTCTATAAATAAATATTTATGCTGTCAAGATCACGTATGTCTACTTCATCTGCACGGAAATACGGTAATGATGTTATGCTACTGCCCATCAGTTCCCGATTTCCCCTAACTTGATTGGCCCTGATAGAGGATTTTCACACACATGTTAACAAACACCGTAAGCCACAGGTCAAGTTTTCTTTTGTTGGTTGTCCAGGCATCAGAAAGTGATGGATAAAATGTTAATAAAATATGCAATGCTTATAGTAGTTATATTGTGAATAAACAAAAAAACTGAGAAGATAGTCTTCTAGGAAGTACGACCTGAATCATAAAAGACTCTTCACACGCAAATGAAATTCTGGGATATGCCTTTGTTGGTTCACTTTCATTGTATATCTCACCAAAAAGGAAAACAGCTACCCTCTTTTATCAGTCATTAACCACAGACTGACTATGGATTGAACAGTCCAGAAAAACCAATAAAAACCTATAGAATCAATTAACTATACAGATTTTACAATGGAGTGTTACATTTTTATTATGATTTTTGAATTATACGCAATGCACCCTTCATAATGGTACCTTTTATAACATGCCTATGTATAGATGTGCACACACAAACATGCTTCTGGAAAGCTGATTGGTTATTCTTTTGTAACTGAATAGATGTTCCTGTGTTTGAAATTTCTCAGTGGTCCCCTGCTGTGGCTTCCTTCCTCCATGCATGATTTTAAATCCTCTCAAATTTACCTGCCATTGCGATGGCAAGCCAGTCCCACCATTTTCACACAAGTGCACCTGGCAGGGCCCCTCTTCCCTAGATTCCTCCGCAGGTGCTTCACATGTCACCAGGGAATTCCCTGGCAGTCACCCAGAAGCAGGGCACTTTTAATCCCTGGGAGACAAGAAACATGGCAAAAGCCTCTCCCTTTTCCTCTGCAGGTGAACTGTGCTGAGATGCATTTCATAAAGCTTCTCTGAAGATCTCATGGAATCAGCAGCAAGTGACCTACAGCAACAAGTCCCTTCCCTTGCAGAAATAGCACTCTGCACAAGGCCTCTACCTTGTCTCCTGCTTCACTTCACACCGTGTCACACCTGATGACGTGGGCACGGAGAACACACACACTTTTACCCATCCGTGTCTCACGCTTTGCTCACGCTATTCCCTCTGCTTAGAATTCTTCCCAAAATGGTGTGTGAAAAGTTGTAAAACTTTTCAATTTTTTACAAACTCAATATTACAAAGGAAGATTCAGAGTGATTCAGAGTAGAAAAACCTGGCCCAAGGGTTACAGTGGCTACTGTAGGTCAGAACTGAACACTGTCCTGCTTCTTATGGGCTTCTGCTTCGGGCCCCAGAAATGTCTATGAATATCTCCAATTAAACACGTAACATTTTTCTACCTGCCAAGATGCATAGAGTTCCATTTTCCTTGTGATTATTTATTGCCTGAGACAGTTTATCTCTTTCTAAGTGATTCAATCTAATCGCTCAAATATGTGCTGGCCACTTGTTATAGGTACTTACAATGAGTGCCGTAAGAAAGGCAAATGCCTCATATGAGTTAAGAGAAGTTTCTTTCTCAAAAAGAGCGTACAGAGAGTGGGGATGCCGCTCAATTGCAGAGCACATGCTTAGCATGTGCAAGGCCCTGGGCTCCCCACCGGGATCAAAATCAAAATGAAACAAACAAACAAAAAGAGATATTTATAATCCAGTGGAAAAGAGATGATTGTAAAAAATATAGCAATGCACGGTATGATTATTAAGATGTAATAAACAGCCAAAGAGATGTTTAATGTCTGCTATATTTATGTAGAGCACTTCCAAAGAATGTTAACATTTTTAGAATACAAAATGGGAGGAAGAGCAAGTACATATTAAGAAAATTATAAACAAAATAAAGACTAGCTCAAAAAGAAGGCTATTTACAGATGTAAATATTTTAGAGCTCACTATTAACGTGACTCAACCAATCTCATATATAAGTATCCTTTAGATAAAAGCCATTTGTTTTATGCTCAACTATAACATTTCATCCATAAAATTTCAGACAATCAACAACCTTTAAACCACCAATGATAAACACAAAAGACATCTTAAGTGCACCTAGTCCAGTCCCTTCCTGAAGAAGCCAAGGCCCAGGAATTTTCTTATCTCAATTTGCCCTGAGAGATCCAGACACCAACATCACTCTTTCCCTAAAAGCTCAGCCTTGCAATCTTCAATCTCCTTCCACTCACCTTTCTCCCTTGTCCCAAGGAACCAATAACTACCAAATCTGTGGCTTCTGCTGCAGATGCCCCACACAGCATCCTTCATACAGTCCTACTCTTCTTGAGCCCATTGCCACATCCGCACTGGATTGTCCCAGTAATTCCTAACTGGTCTTCTGAAATCACTTTCTCTTCCTAAGCCATCCATCACAACACCAGAGCTGCCTTTTTCTGATCATGCTGTTTCTCGGCTGCCAAAGCCTAAAAGCCAAGAATTTCTCTAAATTTCCAGCTCTCATTCTTCAGGCCATCTGTTCCTGATTCTTCCTTCCCCCACATCAACTCTATACTCCACCTAAACTAGAGAATATCCCTGCTCCCATACACACTCTGCACCGTGCCTCCCAGCACAAGGTTGCCACCCCCAAAATATCCTACCTACTGAGGCTTTATTCACTCTTCTGATCCTGCCCGGCTGCTCTTCCATTCAGGATTCTCAGCTCTCCAGTTCTTCGTTCATCTTTCACCCTACTTCTCCACTCCCTGCTTCCCACTGCATGTTGCTTGTACTTATTTCACAGCATTTAATCTTTGAACTGTGGTTACTGATGTGTCAGCTAAGCCATTAGGTCAATGCTTCTCAAACTGTAGTCTCCAAACCAGCAGCATCAGCATCATCTGGGAAGTTGTTAGAAATGCAGATTTCCTGCTCAGCCCACACTTGCTGGATCAGACAGACAGGGAGAGGCCCAGCAGTTTATATCCTGATGAGCCCTATGGGGATTCCAGCACACAGAGGACTGAGAAATTCACTACACCAGACTGTAAATCCCCAGGGGGCAGTGGCCAAGACTAAGGTTAATTGTCCAGCTCTAGAGGCAGGGAATGAAACAGAAAGAGGGCTGGCAGAATTTCCCAACACAGATTCGCCAGGGTGACACTATGTGGCAGATCCAAAATCAGAACTCTAGTTATCTTGACTACCAAACTAGCATTCTTTCCAGTGCGGCCATAGTTTCTAATAGTAAATTTGGGGCATTAACACCTATATAGTGCAAAAAAATGCATTTCAATTACTAGATAACAACAAATTATAAAACTAAGAAATCAGACAATTTTCAATCAGCAACTTCAAAAGGATGAATTTAGTTGGTCAAGAAGGGTTACTTAGAGATGGCCTTGTCTAAAAAGGAGACATCCTTCCAAAACTGAAGAATAATCAGCCAATGAATTTGTGATCCTTAAACTTCTCACAGCATTCATTATTTAAAAAGTAACCTGGGGCACAGCATGTAGCTGAGCAGGGGAGAGCTTGTCTAGCATGTGTAAGACACTAGACTCGATCCTTAGTACTAAAAAAAAAGTAAGTTATTCCTAGAATTGTTTCAGAGGCAATCTTGGAAAATTGTCTTTTTTAAAAAACATATTATGCTATGAATACCTTTTTTTGAGCCTACATTTTTACAATGTACAATACTGGGGGCAAATCCTGACATGCACTGATTTTTAAATTTCTCATTTATATTGGGCCTCCTATCTAAAACTGACTAAAGTAAGTTCAAATCTTGGAGAGTTTATTCTCTTTCCTTCAATCTTTAGGATCTTTTGGAAGCTTAGAACTCCCTAATTATAATTCTTTTTATGAGTTTCATGATGGCTGTCACCTGTGGACAAGTTTCTAATGTATTTTCCATTCTTCTTTAACTCATGTGTAAAATGATAGTATCATTAACCCTTAAAATGTGAAACCTAAAGAAACTTTAAAGGGATGAAAAAGTTTCCAGGCCAGTGGATCCAGGTCATACTCAGGAACACTTCACATTGTGCTCTTGTGAATTACAACGGCAGGACAATGAAGGCAAGATCAAAGCTGACAGGATAAAATGCTTCGGACAGGACAGAAATCCAAATGGCAAGGGAATGCCCTGCGAATGGGAAGCACTTAGACGTCTTCTGCTAAAGTAACTCTAAACCCTCTTTTGTAACATCAAGCAACAGGTCTGCATTTGTAAGAAAACCAAGCTTCTGTTTGGAAAATGATTTGCGCCAGTCCTGTGCAAAAGGGGATGGGATCTTGGTGCCTAAAGCTCCCAGTAGGACAGAGATCTTCCTTCTAGGGCTGTGATGTCCCCTTTGTTGCACAGTCAGCTCTGAGTCTGTGGCCACAGGGCCCACAAAGCCAAATGATGGTCATGCCTTATCTCTCCTTGTCCTAGACCACTCGGTTTATGAGTCATGACAAAGAAGTGAAATTGTAGTCATTCGTACTAGTTAAACATACGCTCATTTTAAAATATGGGTGATTTTCACAGATCCTCTGAGTTCTTGGCCCCAGAAATCAAGTTATAAGCTGCTGGTGTTTAGAAATCATCATGGTAAGAGCCTATGACTTAGTGAACAAGCAAATAAGTAGAGATAAATTCTGGATGAAATCAGGGGAAAGTGTCAATATGAACACATTTGGCACAAGAAAGAAAGAAAAAGAAAGAAAAGATTTGAACGTTTTGCTTTGCTTTGGTGTGTTAAAATAATGCTAATTGTGTAAAGTGTTTATCCTTCATGCTTAACTTGTGCTTAACTACTACATAACACAATAATAATATCTTGACAAAGATTAACCCTATGTTGTATTTTTGTTTTGTTGTTGTTTTGGATTGAACTCTGGGCCACAAGCATGCAAAGCACAAACTCTATTACTGAACTAAATTCCAGCCCTTACCATCTGATTGCAAAAACAAATTCCTAGGCCTATTACCAGGTCCTAAGGCTGAACTCCAGGCACCTTACTTGATCCTACTGGGAACTAAACCATACACAGGCCTAAGTGGACCATTTACAGGGTCAACCACGCTGGGATGGGCCTCACACTCTTTATAGGAGGACTGAGCCCTCCCTGGAAACCAGAGTGTAAAGGCTGTATGGATAACCCACCAAACACCAAGTCACCACCCAGCACCTAATTTAGGAGCATCTGACCCATTTGGCCAAGTAATCTGATCTTAGAGGATAACTGTCTGCCCACAACTCATACAAAAGGATTTGCCTACAACTAAAGCCATTCCCTGAAGTGTTTCTGTATCTGTAAACTGGCACAGGAATAAGGACTCCTAACACCCCTGGAATTTAGAACAAAATACAGAAGAAAATCTATAAGAGCAGTAAAAGGAATGATTTATTTTTAGAATACTTTCCCTCTGTTAAGCCAAGTCAATAAACATGTCAGGATCTCCTATCTTTTTTACTTTTAGATGCTTTAAAACGAGGTAAATATAAGTTTACACAGAATTTTTTTCTTTATTAGGCAAAAAATATTACAAATCAAATTCTTTTGCACAAAGGACAGGCGGCTGACTGGGGAGCTCCTATAATAAGTCTACCATTTTGCCAGCAGTAAGAATAAGCAGAATTTTCCGTTTCTACCTCTTTTTGGTTCAATGTTAAGTATCAAACTCAAGGCTTTCCACATGCTATGGAAGTACTCTACCACTGATCTATGCTCACAATCCCTGAAGTTTCCTATTTAATGAAAATTCAAAGAAAAAAAAAAGTTCCAAAATTATTCTTCACTCCTCTGTCATTAAACTTCCTAGGGATTGTGGAAACATGTAGGGCTATAAATCTCTCTCTCTTTTTATCTTTTTTTTTTTTTTTACCGTACTGGGGATCAAACTCAGGACCTTGCGCCTGCCAGGCAGGTGCTTATGCCACTGAGCTATATCCCCAGCCCAGTAGCTATAAATCTCTCACTTGGCTATCTCAGCAATAATTTAAAGTACTAAGTGCTACACCAAAAAAATCCATAAATAATTATATTTTTAATAACTCCTACAAAAAATAAAGAAAAACATAGTTAAAGATTAAATAGTAATTTGCTCTTTATTGTTCCTAATAAATAAGGATACTTAAAGAGAAAAGAGAAAGGAATATAAATATATAGAACAATAGTTTTCTAATGTATTTAAACACAAAATTTAAAAATCATTGAAAATGTAAATATATGCATACAAGATTATAGTAATACACTATAATGCAAAGTATAAGATAAATGTATATGAGTTCGTACTGATAGGAAATAAATAACTCCTTAAGTAGGGAAAGCATGTTAGGGAAAAACTAAAGAGATCTGAATGAAGTATAGATTTTTATTTCATAATGAACCAATAGTGATTTACTAACTGTAACAAAATGTACCATACACCAAGGTAAGAGGTTAATAATAGAGGAAACCAGGTACCTTTGGGAACTTTCTGCATGATCTTTGCAACTTTTTGACAAATGTAAAATAAACACGTGATTTCTTAAAAAGAAAATATGTAAAAGTAAATTTTTTAAATGAGATGCTGTGGTTAAATGTGAAGTTCAAGAAGCTCTAGAATCCTGCTCTCGGCATTTCTGGCCCCATCAGCTACTCCGGTCCCACACTGCCTGCCTTAGTCAGTTTAGGCTGCTATCACAAAATATCTTAGACTGAGTAGCCTAGAAACAACAGAAGTTTATTTCCCACAGTTCTGGATGCGAGGACATCCACGATCAAGGTGTTAATAGATTCAGTGTCTGTGCCACTATAGCTATAGCTTCACTATAGCTTCACATGGCAGAAGTGCTCTGGCCCTTTTCTTTTGCTTTTTTCTTTTTTTCTGGTACTGGAGATTGAACCCAGAACTCTCCCACTCAGTGAAATACGCAGCCCTTTTTTTCTTTTCTATTTTGAGACAAAGTCTCACTAAGTCACTAAGTTGCCCAAGTTAGTCCCAAACTTGCAATTGTCCTGCTCACTCTGGCCTTTTATAAGAAACAACTCACATTCATGTGAACAAAACCAGCATAACTCAACCACCTCTAAAAGGCCTGAAATCCTAATGCCATCGACTTGGGGATGAAGATCTCACATATGAATTCACATAAAGACTGAGACCATAGTATTGCTGCTGAAAACAAAGAACAGTTTGAAAATCAAGAAAAATTAGGCCATACTCTCATTATAAAATACAGCTCACTTCAGGTGACCTGGATTCTGCTACATAATTCAGTGCTCCTTCAGATGACTGCATCAGGCACAAGCTCAATGCATGTGGAACTACATCTTAGACTCACTAGCCAATGCTAAGCATTCTGTTACCTCGAAAACCTCTGTGGCTGATAGATTCTCCAACACCAGCATGAGCCAGGACTACTGCAAATATAGAATGAAGACTTTCACTGCCAACTTAGTAACCTTCTCGGCAATATATCTTCAGAAATTATTTCATCATTAGTCAAGTCCATGCCCCGTCTTCTGCTGAGGTAAGACGGACAAATGTCTCCAATGTGCATTTCTGGCCTCCTTGTGTCTCAGAGTGATGTGTGCTGCTGTCCCCTACCACCTCACTGAACACTACTCTGGTGGAATTCAAAAAAGAAAGCTAGCAAGAGTTTCCCCAAAATAATCACAGTTCCTTCACATCACTCTCATGTGGGTTGACCCATTCCATCATAGATTACTCACCCACAGGACAAATAGGTACAACTGAATCAGGTCCTCATAAGCTCCCAAAAAATGAAAGGTGATATTCACATAGGAAGCTACAGATTTTCTTTCTCATCAGCTGACAGTAGCACTTGTTTCAAACTGCAGTAGTATCACAGCAATGAGTCACTGGCATGTCACATCTGTAAAACCAGAGAAGAACAATTAGAAAAACAGATGAATTGGTTAGGAGCCTAGGGTTCACACCAATATCACATATGTAGAACAGTTAGGAGAAGCATTCATTGAGCAAGTACTAATGAGCACCTATTATGAATCAGGCATATCACTACATTCATGGAGCTCATATGAAAACCCAATAAATAAAATATGACAAGGTGAAGTAGTCCAGATAGTAGTAAATGCTAGCAAGGAAATAGCCTGAGGTAAAATGCTAGAACAGGATGAGGTGGTAGACAGAGCAATGTAGACTGAGAGAGAAACTTCAATAGCCAGCTCCAAGGAGGTCATATTTGACCATTTTCAAATTACTAAAAGCAAGTCAAGTGGGGGAAGGGTGCTCCAGGTAAAGAGAAAGGCACAACTCAAAGGTCAAAAATGGACCCATGGTAGGTGTGCTCAGAAAAAAGACCAAGTTCTAATAAAGTCATATAAAGGTTGAAGAAAACATAAAACCCAGCATACCCGGCCACCCCATTAGTCTCCCTGTGCTACACAGAGCTATTTCCTTTGGTAGGAATGTAAGGTCTAAGAGAACTGAGCAAAAGGAATCAGCCCAGTATGAATGATGCATAATGGGACAAAGAATGGCCTATGATTGCCAAGTTCCACAGCATCAGAATTTGCATCCAAACAAACATCAAGGCCGCCATGCAATGTGGCCAGGGAATACAGCCTAACTGACGTGATGCTGAGCAAGGTGCACAAGTGTCAAGACCGAGCAGAAAGAGCTCATAGGAGGGTCTGAGCGGACACACAGGTACTCACCAGAACTCCAAGGGAACTTAAAAAACACCATTTTGAGCCTCATCCCCCGAGAATCCCAATTTAGTAGAAATGTCATGGGACCGGGGACTCTATATTCTACTAAATTCCCAGATTATTTGCTTAGCCACACCTTAGAACTACTATGATGGAGAAGGAAGGAGGGCAAGATTTGCTGAGGGAGGTAGGTATCAGAAGAATCCTAGCTCCACAAAAGAACAGAATCAAGGGCTAACTGAATGTAGTTGAGTTCTAGAACACTGGTACTAACCCTCTAAAACACTAGTACTAACTAGCACTAACTGTACAAAATAATAGGAAAAGAGAGACAAGAACCTGGCATAACCTAGTACATTTCCTTCCTCCCAACCACATCCCCAAATTCAGAACCACTATGAAAATTGAAAGAAAAGAATTGAGCAAATCTCATTCTTCACAGTGAGAGAGAAGGAGGAAGTAGAAAAGCTCCACTGCCAGCATGAGCAAAGTGGTATGCTGACAAATGGTGTGCTGACAAATGTCTAACACCCAGCTGGAGGTGGAGGGGAAGCTTTAAGTGTAGCGTCTGATTTCAGTGGTGTAAACATTCCCACCACGGCAGATTTCAAGTTACCAACCTGACGTCACTAGTACACACGAAAACCACAGGCATAAGTAACTTGAAGAGAATAGCAGTAAATCTAATATAGCAACTAGTACATTAAGGGGTGTGAAATCTATTTCTTTTATTTTGAATATATCCTAGTGTAAGTCTAAAATCTAACCTTCAGGAATTTTAATTTTTAGTAATTTCTGCAATAAAATTCCTGGAAACTTTAAAAAATCAACTCAATATGACTCTGTTTTGGCACATCAGTTGTAAAGGCTTTAAAAATATTAAAAATTGCTACTAAGTGCTTCAGTGGACATACTGTTTTACATATTTTTATTTCTGTTGGATTACTTCCAGAACAAATTCCCCTAATCAAAATATTTGTCTATATTAAACATATTGCCAAGTTTTCTTCCAAAATAATTATATCAATTCTATTCTGCAACAAAATATTACAGTTATTCCTGTTTTCATTCAGATCTATAGACTTGAAAGATTAATAAATAATGCTTCGGTTTAAAAAAAAACAAAACAGAGCAAGATATTAAAATTGGCCAAATCTGGGATCTTAGGGAACTCCATTCTTACTCAATAATTGCTCCTGTGGAAAACTAGTTTCTCTCTGAATGGAGCCCAATCTCACCGTCCACCCCAGCACTAACTTCCAGTTTACTTGGTCTCTTTATGAATGTTGTTACTCCTTCGAGGCAGAGCAGAAGACAGAGTGAAAGATGGAAGTCTCACATTTATTCTGTCATTTCTATGACCCTGACTATGTGCTAAACACTTTACAGGCATTGCCTTCAATCATCCACAAGAATCCTGTGAGACAGACACTATTTTGTCTCCAAGCAGAGATAAAACGGGTGGAGAAACTGAGGTACAGAATCAAGTGATCTGTGAGATGGCGCTAGAGCCCTCATTGGCTGAATCCAAGGTCTCAGTCATTACTCCCTCCAGTAGGGACCACTGGGAACAAGGCTGTGCCTTACAAGATTCATGGGTGTGGTCTGCCTTGTCACTGGCCCACCCAGCTGCATTATCAGCCAAGACAGGGGCAAATCTGGCACCGAGGTAAGAGTCGGAAACTTTGCTCCATCCACATGTCCAGCTTCAAGGTATTAGCAGCTACAATAGCCTAACAGGTAATTTTTCCCCCTCAGAATAATAGGACTCTGGCTATATGTCCAACACATTTCCCTCATTATATTTAAAAATATTTTTGACAATCACTGTGAAGTTAGGACCAAAAATATACTTCATTCCTATAACCTATACCCACACCTAACGTAAGTTTATACATTTTTATTTCAAAGTGAGAATAAAGGTGAAATTTGAAACACAGGATTTAAAGTCCAATTTCAATGTCTTCTTTTCTACAATTAGAACCCTTGACCAAATTTCCCACTTTTGGCTCTGCTTCTTCAGCCCCACATGCCTGGAATCATTTTCCTGCTCCACCTAAGAGACCCCCCAATCCCAATCTGCCTACTCAGTTTTCTTATTTGAAGGACATCTGTATGAGAACATGAGTAAAAACCACTGAGAAAACAGCCAATGAAAGGAGTGGACCTGCTGATAGAAAATGCCGGACTGTCAATTCTGTAAGTTTACTTTTAAGAATGAGTAGTTAAATAGTACAAATAAAACAAGAAGGTAAATCACTAACCACAAAAGTCTTCTAAACTGCGAAGAAAGTTAATCAAACCATCTCCTTTCATTCATTAACTACTCGCTTTTATCTGATCCCACTAATACAAAAATGACCACAAATAGTCTGTGAACGCAAGGACCTCGCTTTCTCTCAGAAGGATAATGAACAAAACCACTGCAAGCCCAATGATTCTAATTCCATACAACATATGAAATCCGCCCAGATAGAAGCAGTATAAGCCAGGCGACACTGTTAAAAAGACCCAAAGCAGCCACTAACAGCTCACTTATATCTTAATGCACCCAAACTTTGTTGATTAGCAACTGTTTAAATAACATTAAGATCATTTCAAGATAAACCAGAGGAAAGACCACTTTCAACTGCTTTTGACATTTCACAGGCATTGTCCTTTGGTGACCACACTGAGCCGCAGGCTCTGCAGAGAGGATTCACAGAGGTCTTCTCTGTGGCCCTACACCTCCGCTTCTCCCCTCACTTCTTACCGCTTTCCTTCTCGGCACAGTTATTCCAGTTTTCCCTCTTCCAAATATTCTGCCTTAAAAGCCTATCTCGGAAGAAAAGCACTGTTGAAAACAAATGTTTACTTTCCTGTTTTTTGTATAGAGTTTGTAAGTTGATGACCTCAGACGTCTCCCCCTCCACTACCCCCAACAAAGAGCCAACTTCTGGCTGATTTTCTTGTGTATCAGAGGCTTTCAAAAGAGGCTGAACTCCAGATCCAAAATGCTCAAAAGCATGATTGAGGACGAAAGAAGATACTGCACTCATCCAGAGGGAAGCCCAGGGTCACAAGCTGTAGCGGCAACTGGGAAAGAAAGTTGGGATTCCAGAAGCCAAAGTGGCCCAGAGTCAGGTTCCAACTTCCGCTCTGCCTGCCTCTGATGTGACCTGGGCCCTCATTTCACATTCTCCTATGTGGACATAGCAATTTTTAAAATACTGAAGTGTTTTGCTCCTGATTGGCAAATAGCGTCTTGGTGTCCCCAGACCTTCCCAAGATCACTGCTGCAACCTTGTCACAATCAACACTAGCCCCCTAGTCTAGCAGCAGGATCTAACTTCCCACCCCTGGACATAAACGTGCCCTAATTTGACTCCCTTGGCTGATCTGCACTATGACTGAAGTTATTTATCCCTAAGGACAAGGACAAAATGGGAACACAAACTGGAAACTGAGGGGTGGAAGTGTAGGCGCCTCTTCCCTTCCCCCACCTTTGCACTGGAGACTGAACACAGGACTGTCAGACTGATCTGCGTCCCCAGACTTTACCTTCATCATCATCATCAATATTAGTTTTAATTTTGAGAAGGTTTTGTTAAGTTGGTCAGGCTGGGCTCAAACTTTTGATCCTTCTGCTTCAGCTTTCCAGAGTGCTAGGATTACAGGTCATACATTCAGCTGCAGACTGTTTTTCTAGATAGGAAAGAAATGTGCCTGGAAGAGGCTACCTACAGTGGAATCCCTACTCTGCCATGAGCTAGTTGTGTGATCTCAAACTACATCATGTATGAAATGGGCATAACAAGATAACCTACTCTATAGGATTGCTTTGAGTATTAAACATTCACATTTATAAAATGCTTATATAGTGCCTGTCACAAAGTAGGCAGTGTATAACTGTTTATTAAATAGTTGATTTTATTTCATCACTGTAATGTTTATTCAATAAATTTTTAAATTTAAGAAAGTTTCACAACAGAAAGATTAAAAAAAAACCTGTGATAGTCTGAGACAGTTACATAACATGCACTGTTGTTTAATAACCCAGCACTAAAACATCTGGGATCCAGATTTTATGCTCATGGTAAATGTAGGAAATTGATGTACTGGAATTCATTCCCACCGAAGCCTAAGATGTGATTTGTGTGATTCCTTTTCTAATCACAAACGTCACAGGCTTCCAGAAAGCTAAAGTTACACATTTCACATTTTAACTCTGTTACAAATTTTAGCCCCACCCTTGTAAATATATTTTATTTGTGGTACTAAGACCTAAGGGATTGTAAATATAAAACCAGGCCTTGCCCAGCTACAGCTTTTCTCTTGAACACAATGACTCATCTTAACTGCATGTCTAAGGAGCTGTATCTTGTGTGCTAGGTCCGCCAGCGTAGATCTTTAGTAAACACCTGGGGTGGACAGGAAATTGTGAAGTCCAACAGCTGGCTTGATCAAGATAGCATTCACTTACTAAAAAGGCACCACAACCTGCACTCAATCATAATTTAAATAGGTCCTACTACACTGCTAAAGGAGACAAAACTATTATTTGTTGCAATTGTTGCTCCTGTTAGCTATTCAGGGGAGGAACTATTAAAAAGAAGAACTCCTTTCCCCTTTCCCGTTCCTACCTCTAGTCCTCACAATAACCTTACATATGAATTTAAGTAGCTTCCAAACTGGCCATCAAACAGTAATGCATTAGACCTTTAATAGAGAAGACAAGATTTACTAAACACCACCTAGCTGTGGCTTTTCTGCTCTCTTTAAAAAGTGCATTTCTCTAAAGCAGGAAGAGACTCATGTCTTAGTGAGAAAAATGAAGCCTTCTATACACTTATTAAACTATTAAAACCTTGTAAGCAAGATAGAAAGATCTTGTGGATGGATGGTGGAGATGATAGCATAACAGCACAAATATTTTAATGCTACACTTAAGAGAATACACTTAAAATGGTTTAGCATAGTAAATTTTATGCTGTATGTATATTACCACAGAAAAAGTAAAATAAACATTTTTTACTTTACTTGCAGAAATTCAAGTAGATTAATTTTTAACAATAATTTTGAACTGGGAGACACACTACATAGATAGCTTCCAAGGAAAATTCCCCACTACCTAGCTATAAACAAATCACTAAACCTAAATGAGAGTGTAACTGCATTACAGTATATAAACATTCTGACATCAGAGACAAACATAGGAAAGATATATTTTCCTCAAAATCTTCCCTACTCACACTTTTTATCTGGAAAGTTAATTGCACTGGATCTTTAAAAGCCAGGCTGGGAGTGTATTCAATTAGTTAAAGGTCCCCAAGCAACAATGAGAGGCAGCGTACAGATGTGCTTGCAGTCACAAAACCTTTAATACTAAGAGATCCCTAAGCAAATAGGCCATATGTAAATGTGGTGTCTGTTACATGCAAACTGTACATTCCCTACCTTCTCTAAACTTTCATTACCTCGCCATTAAACTAACACATTCAACATACCTCAGAGGTCTCTGGGTACCTTGTCTCCAGGGCCCTCGATGGCACAAAAGGGTTAACTAAACTGAAATTGTCAGGCCTGGCTTCCTTTTCTGGGGGGAGACTAGCCATCAAACTCAGATGCTCCTGTTATACTGAAGATTTCACCTGTTTTAATGCTTCATGAAGAAAATAACGACAACTTTCAAGTTTAGAAGGAGCAAACATAGGCGTGGCCTAGATCTGAGTTTACTGGACCGTGGTTTGAAGGCATCCCCAAATCTTTTGGAAGAGAGCACTCCTGATTATCTTAAATCGAAGCCAGAAGAACGAGCCCCGTTAACACTGGTCCTGCTTCTGGCCCATGGCCCCTTGGCCTTGCTCCAAGCCGCCGGTCTCCTCACCCCACCTCTGAGTCATCACATCGCATCGTGGCCCCTGCAGGGAGCAGCTGTGTGGCCGCACGCCCAGGACCGAGCTTCGGGAGGGCTGGCTGTGAACCCTGGAATGTAGCACTTCCTGGTTGTTCGGGGATGCTGGTGCCATCGCGAGCGCCGACACTCTCACACCACAGCGCGCGAACCGACGGCGCAGGAGATGACCGGGAGACACAGATACGCTCCCTGGCTGCGGCCAGGGGTGCCTCCCACCGTGGACGCCCCAACATCTGCCAGGAGCTAGCTCAACTGTGCACTCCAGGCAGCCGCCCGCCCCTTCTGCAGAAGCGCGCGCCGAAGTGGCCGGCGCGGACTCCTCGGGAAAGGAGCCCATAGGCGGGCGCAGGGCCCGGAGGGCCGCCTGGGAGTTCGCAGCTGCTCAGATCCGGCCGGAGTCGGCTGGGAGCGGCCAGCTGCGCGCGGCTGGAGGGAGCAGGACCGGGCCCGCCCCGCGGAAACGCGCCGCGCGGCTCCTACCTGCCGGCGAGGGGGCGCAGCCACCTGCACGGTCGGTCGTGCGGGCCCGCGGGACTCCGCGCCGTCGCGGGCCGGGCGGGAAGCGCAAGAGTCGTGAAGGAGGCCCGGCGGGACCGACCGCGCTCCGCGCACCGCGCCGCCGCCCGGAACTCGCCGCCCGGCCGCGCAGGGGTGGGGCGAGGCGGCGCCCTGTCTGGCTGGTAGCGGCGGGCAGGGGAGTCCGCGCGGCCGGGCCTCAGTGCGCCCGGCTTGCTTAGTCTCACTTCTCTCAGTTTCCTAACTAACCGCAGCAACCCGGGGAACGCGCCCTAGCGTTGTCACTCTCAGGCGGTGCCCACGCGCTGTGCTAAGGGCTGGCTGTCACGACCGGCCGGCCGCGTTTCATAAGGACACAGCGAATCGGAGGGTGAAATATCCGGTCCCAGGTAGCATCCTCAAGGAGGAGCCTCGATGATGTTATCGTCGTGCCCCTGTTACCACACCTGTCTACAGGTAAAGAAACAGGCTCGAAATACAACAGTAACCAGCCTAAAGTCACCCGACTTGGATGGGAATTTGTGCCTCGGTGTCTCTAAAAAGAGTCGTAGCGTAAAATTATAAATTGGGAGTAAAATATGGAAAAATTCCCATTCCATCCGTCCCAACAATTTGGCCATTTTTCGCCCACTTTGAACAGTCATAAGAAAAAGAGAACCAGTTGTCATGTGGCTTGAATAGCCGCCCCGTGGGAAGGGGGTTTTGAATACAGGCCATTTCTAACCTCATTACGCAATGTCGCGTCCCACCAAAGCTAAAAGGAACAAGGGCTTCCACATACGCCCAACTTTTAATATGGGGCACTTTAAAGCATTGACTGGCTATTATACAGCCGAGACTGGCCAAGTTACATAACGTCTTACTGCACACATGGCACTACATGAAATGAAAAATACAATATTTCAACCCCGAATCCGGGAAGGGGGTGAAATTATAGTCTGGAACTCAGTTTTCCTGTAACCTATAGTTCTCAGCCTTCCCTGGACTGCATTTTTCTCTCTGGAGCACATCTTTTCTTGATGATGGGAAACTCACCCAGCCATCACTCTTTCCTTGCTGACAGAAATAATTGATGTCTTTTGAATCCTATGATACTGGCGGGTTTTTACAATTAAACACATGACCCTCTGCGCAAGCAGAGTGTTGCCTAAGAGGAGTTTGGCAAGACTACCACAAGCCTGTTACTGAAAGCCTGAATCCCCTCCTTCTCCCCTTTCTCAAGTTTTATTAGTCACAGATTACTTGATAACTATGCACACAAGTAACTACACTCCTTCCTATAAGCTTGCCTTTAGAATTACAGTGCTTTTGGTGGAGAAGCAACAGGTTGTAAAGTTGCATCCCAGTTTCTTAAGGGTCATCATTAAAACATCTGGCATTAACCTACAACAGTAGGTTTTTCTATTAACTATAATTAGAAATAAAAAAGTTTTAGAGACCACAAAAATCTTTTTAAATTAAAGTCACCCATAAACCCCAGATATACACTTAACATTTTCCTATATTTCTTTTTAATTATTTTTCTACACTTAAGACTTGTTCCAAACAATCTTACTAATATTTATAAACTGAATATTTTTAATTCATCATTAACTTTTCTTTAAAATATAATTTTTAATGATTGAGGAATAGTGTATTACCATACTTTATCTAATGATCTATTGGGGTCGGTAACTTTTAGGATATTTTCAAGTTTTTTGTAGTTATAAATCATGTAAGTATAAACACTGGGTTTATCATTTTTGCTGCGGTCTCTTATTTCTTAGGGTAGATTCTTAAAGATGGATCAGTATTTATAAACATTTTTAAGATTCTGCAATGCTACAAAATTTCTTGCCAAAACTAAATATTATCTTGTTTATAATTTGAAAAGGGGATGCATCCAAGTCATATCTTGTTTTAATCAATTTTTCTTTGATAATTAGCAATACTAATCACTATTTTTCATACTAGTGATTATTTGCCTCATTTACAGAGAATTATCTATACATAGCCATTGTCTGTTTTTTCCCATGGTGAGTTATGACTTTTCTCTTTCACTTGTAACAATGTCATCAGAAGAATGGCACTGTAACATTTATATATGTGGTCTATAAAATTTATAGACCACATGTTGTTCTCCCAGATTTTTTCTTCAGGTATGTTTTATATCTCACATTCAGCTCAATTTTGGGATGCTGACCCCCATTATCTTTTGTGACAGTTCCCTCTCCTTACAGAGAATTACCCCTCCCTTCATGGGCATTGTCCTGCCAAGAGGACATCTTTCAGCAGCAGCCTACTGAAAATGGTGGACTCGCATCAAAACATAAGGGACCTAAGGATGTCTGAGGTTGGGTTCCACTGAGCTGAGGCAGTAGCAACCCCAGCAGCAGCTTTGCCCTTACTGGGTGACCAATCAGATGCTGTTTCCTACTTCTTGGTTTTATTTCAACCTCTTGGCACCTGCCTGGGTTCTGCTGTTCCCCCACTTCAAGTTGATTTTATGGGCCTACAGTGGCCCTTTCTCTTCAGATACTGAGAAGCTGCATTCATTCCTGTGTCCAGAAATCTTCACTGATATAGTCTTTGTCACGGTTCAGTCTTGCTGTCTGCCAGATTAACAATCATTAATTTCATTCATTCATTTATAAACATTTACTTGCTGATATGAAATTAACTGATCACTGTACCCGTGTTAGTAAGGAGACACAAAATATTTTATCCTAAATCATTCTGTGACATAAATCACTTTTGCCTCAGTGACAGAATGTGAAATGAGTATAGTGTAGTTAGGTTCAAATTTTTTTTAAAAAGAAAGAAAATTCACAGTGGAAAAGGGAAAAAAAGTCTCAAGATGCAATAAGGCACAGAGCAGATATTGCCAAGGTGTATATAGGTATTGTGTGTCCACATTCTCCTTTTCAGTTCTTGGGGACCATTAATAGATTTCATAATTTTTCCCATTAACAGTCAGTTTGTGGGCCCTGGACCGTGTGACACATGATGCCTGCCACCTCAATTGCAACACCAAGAATCTTTCTCAGTCACCCATAACCAGCCCCTGTGAAGCTTTTTCATATTAACAGGCCCAAAGGAATCAAATTCCCTATATCTAATGACTAATTTTAAATATCTGTTTTTAATGCATGCATACTCTTTTTAATTTTTATTTTTGGAGCAAGTTCTGGGAAGATGGTGGAATAGTAAGCAACAGAGAAAGTCTTTCCAAGTTTGCTGTCCAGACACTGGAATATAGCAATGTGAGGAAGAGGAGGGAGGCGGTTCTCCTGGACAAGAAGGATCTAAAGCAAGAGCTGAAGCCCACAGGGAGAGTGAAGAGAGAAACATAATGAAGAAGGAGGTGGTGGACAGAGTCTTCTCCCTGAGTCAGAACTTCTCCCTGAGGACACACAGTAACTGCTGGCAACACCAGAGAGACACAGTATTGCAATGGAGCAGTGGCTGCAGTGGGCTGCACTGGCTGGTGAGTGACAGTGACAGATTTGGATGTTCTGCATGAGAGAGTGATTGGCTGGGAACCATCTTGGAGAGGGGCCAACTGAGTTTGGAGTTCAGAACAACTGTTGGCTCCATCTAGTGGCTCCAGCTGAGTTCAACTCCACAGAAGGTCCGCTGATTGCTGCGGGCTGCATAGGTCTGGTTCCAACCTCACATCCAAAAACCAGCCTGAACTTCAGGAGAAATAAAAGTGCAAGCTTGCTGAGATTTTCCACTACCCTGCCATAAAGGGACTCCTAGATTCCTGGGATAAATCAACACAGGTCTGGACTCCACACATTTTCTACCAGTGACAACAGAGATAAACCTTGAAGTAGACATCTTTTTTCTGCCTCTCTTTTCTGTTTTGTTTTTCTTCATTGTTCAATTGTTTTTATATGAGTGTGAATGTGGTTTCTAGTTTTTTTGCAGTTATTCTTTTGTTCTGTTTTTGTTTTTATTTCTTCTCTCTTTCCCTCCTGTCTTCTGCACCAGTTCCCCAAAATTTATGTGATTCTTCTTTGTTCTCCAGCCTTGCTTCTAATCTCTTCCTCTTCCATTTCTGTTCTTTTTCCCTAAACCCTTTTAAATTTTCTCCCCTGAGGGTAAAATTGGCATATTGAGCATTTTTTTTACTGCATTCAATTTTCTGGTTTCTTTTAGATTTTGTTATATAACCACGATCTAGTTCACATGGCTGAAGGTGGTAAATTAATGGTTACTTCAGTTTGTCATTTTCTAGAGTGTGTTTGATTGTTACTGCTGATTGTATCACTTTAGCCAAAGTTATATAATTATTCTAACCAGCTATTCTTTCTGGTGTACCAAGATTGAGATTGCCTAGGGTCATGGAAAATACTGTGGGCCAACACCAAAGAAATGGGTCAAGTAGGCAGAAAATTCTCATCCCCAGTAAGTTGAAGAGTGGGATCTTGCAATAGACTCAAAACCCAAACACCAGCTACCCCAGGGAGACACCTCTGAAGAATAGTCATTGCCTAATGGTTCTAAATACTAGCAATAAAGGTACTCACCATAGACAATTTATAAGCATCAACCCAGGAATTAAAGTTTAAAAAGATAGAAAATGAGAAGATGCTGAAACAAGATGCAACCCCAGACATCCAGTCCAACAAAGGCAAACCCAGTGGGCAATGAGGTGGGACAATCTAAAAACCACCCACCTGACCTCTCTGAAGTGGTAACAACAAAGCAAATAAATGAGGCTCTAGAAAAAAAATCAAATCAGAAATAATTTCTCAGATAACTACAGAGAGGTTAGCCACCATGAAAAACATGCTTAGTGACTCTAGAGCAGCTACAGATAAAAAAAAATTAGAAGAGCTTAGGAAAATGATGCAAACTAGAAATGCCCAATGTAAGAAAAAAATGGAATCCATAAAACAGATTCAAGCAGATATCCAGGAGACTAAAAATTCCACTGAAAGTACTGAGCAGAATAAACCAGTGTGAGGACAGAATCCCAGATATAGAAGTTAGGCTTGCAATTAGTGATCATGGAAAGAAAGATTTCTTGAAAGTAGTGAAGGAACCACAAGAAATCAATCCAGCAGCTGCTAGATGATGCAAGTAAGAAATAAGAACAACATAAAATTTATTGGAGTTGATTTAAAAAAAAGCAGGAGATAGCACAAATTATATTTTTAAAGACCTGTTCACAGATGTCATTGCAAAAAATTTCCCTGGCAGGAAAAAGAAATTTGACACACAGTTAAGTAAGGCATATAGAACTTCCATTAGCCATGATCAAAATAAACCTACAGTAAGAAACATAATAGTTGAGGTTCTAGAAATTCAGTGGCAGAACAGAATATTAAAAGATGTTAGAGAAAAGGAACAAATCACCTATAAAGGAAAGCTCATCAGAACCATAGCTGATTTCTTAACACAAACCCTCAAGTCAAGGAGAGCTTGGAGTGAAGCCCTAAAAGAAAGCCCTGAAGGAAAACAGCCTCCAGTCCAGATTGATGCACCTACAAGACTATCTTTCAAAATTGATGGAGAAATAAGATATTTCCACAACAAAGAACAACTAAGGAAATTCATTAACACCAAACCAGCACTCTGAAATGTTCTGAAGGATATTGTAGAAAGAGGTAACAAGGACCATGAATCCCAACAGAATAAATCCACTTGGCAAGGCAAACGATTAAACAGAGGGGGGATAAACGGGTGCCAACAACAGGAAAACAACATGACAAGGACAAGTCAGTGCATATCAGCTACTTTTACTCATATATGTTTGCAGTATATAATTATCCTATTCCTTCTTGGGAGTAGGTACATGTACATAGCTCATCTTTTTTTATATCTGCTCCCTTCCTTCCCCCTCTTTGCATCTCTTACACCTCTTCTATTTTGCAAAAGACCTATCTCGCTATTTCCTATTATCTATCCTTTATTCTGCTCTTTATTTATATTTTGAGTTTCTCATATAAGAGAAACTATATGATATTTAAGATTATGTGTCTGATTTATTCCACTTAACATTGTAGTCTTAAGGTGCATTCATTTTCCTATAAATGACTCCAACTTAACCTTCTGTTTTAGTTACTTTTCTCTTGTTGCTGAGACAAAATATCTGACACCCAAAATTAAGGACATTTATTTAGCTCAGTTGTTGGAGGTTTCAGTCTGTATTCAGCTGGCTCCAAGGCAAGGTGACATGGAAGAGGGGCAACAGTTAAGGTGGCAGAAGAAGTAAAAGCAACAAGAGCAAAAGGGAGAGAAACAAGCCTCTTTTTCTCCCTTATATTGTAACCAGGGAAGGTGTAGCACTCACATCATCTCCCTGCCCTCCTCTTGCACAGAATGAGGATGTTTACATAGTAAGGACCCTGGCTCCCTGTGCAGTCACTTCGTTAAACCTCTAAATGTCTCAAGTTGACACAATGTATCAACATTACACCTTCTTTATGACAGAGTAGGACTCCATTGTACAAATATACCATATTTTCATTATCCATTCATCTGATGATGGAAACATAGGCTGCTTCCAAGGTTTAGCTATAATGAGTTGTGCTGCTATAAACACAGATATGTGTGCATTGCTGGAATATGGTATCTTTAACTCTTTTAGAAATATACCTAGAAGGGGAATAGCTGGGTCAAATGGAATTTCTAGCCTTAGTTTTTGAGGAATCTCCATACTAGTTGTACTGGTTTATTGTCACACCAACAATATAGAAGGGTTCCTCTACCACCCACCAGCAGCCTTGCCAGGATTTGTTCTTATTTCATTTCTTGATGATAACCATTCTTTCTGAAGTAAGATGAAGTCTCAGTGTTGTTTTAATTTTCATTTATCTAATGCCTAGAGATGTTGAACACTTTTCACATATTTATGGCCATTTTTACTGGTTCTAAGAAGTGTCTGCTTCACATGCTTATTTTTTTAATTAGGTCTTTTATTTTAGGGGGTCTAATTTTTAGATTTTTTATACATATTCTAAGTGTTAGTCCTCTGAGGAATAGCTGGCCTGGTAAATTTTTTCCCCATTCTAAAGATTGTTTCTTTTCTCTATTGGTTGTTTCCTTTGCTATGCAGAAGCTTTTTAATTTGGTATGATACCATTTGTTGATTTTTAATGTTTTTTCTTATACCTTTGGGGGTTCTGTTTAGATAGTCCTTCTGTGCGTCTATGTCCAAGTGTTTCTGTTTTAACATTTAGATCTTTGATCATTTTGATTTTACTTTAGTACATGGTAAGGTATGTAGGTCTACTTTCAATTTCCTGCATGTGTTTTTCCAGCACCATTTGTTAAAGGGGCTGTATTTTCCAGTGAATGTTTCTGGTACCTGTATCAAAGATCAGATAGCTGAGTGTGCTTGGGGTTGTTTCTGTATCCTCTATTCTGCTCATTGTTCCATGTGACTGTTTTGTGCCAGTAACATGCTGTGTTTATCACTGTAGCTTTGTAATATAACTTCAAATCTAGGGTTGTGGTACCTTCTATTTTGCCTTTGTTATCCAGAGTTGTCTGTACTTTTGTGGGTCTCTCCTGATGTCATCTTAAGATTGTTTTACCTACTTTTGTGAGAAATTATGCTGGTATTTTAGCTAAGATTGCATTAAATTAATATATACATTTTGAAAATATGTTCATTCTGACTATGTTCATTCTACCTACACAGGAATAGGGGATATTTTTCCATTTTTTTATGTTTTCTACGCTCTTCTTTTTTAGAGTACTGTACTTTTCATTGTAGAGGTCTTTCACTGTCTTGATTAAGTTAATATCTAAATACTGAATTTTTTATATTATTGTGACTGTAATTTGTAACAATTCTTCCTCAGTATGTTCATTATTGGTATACAAGAACACTATTCATTTTTGTGTGTTGATTTTACAGCTCACTACATTGCTGAGTTTGGTTATTAATTATAGGAGCCTTGGTCTCCTATAAGTCTCTTTTCATGTATTTATGGCCATTTGTACTAGTTCTGAGAAGTGTCCATTTCACATGCTTATTTTTTAATTCGGTCTTTTATTTTAGGGGGGTCTAAGTTTTTGGGTCTTCCATGTTGTCTGCAAAGAAAGGTAGTATGACTTTTTCACTTCCGATACATATCCCTTTTATTTCTTTCTCTTGCCTGATTGCTCTGGCTAATTTTTTGAGTATAGTATTGAACAGCAGTGGTGAGAGTGGACATCCTGGTCTTATTCCTGATATTAAAAGAAAAAATTTCAGATTTTCCCTATTTTTCTATTTTACCTATGATGTTGGCAGTATATTTTTCATATGTGGCTTTAATCAGCCTGAGATAAGCTTCTTCTACACCTATTTTCTTCAGGGTTTTTATCATGAATTACTAGATTTTTGTCAAAGATTTTTTTGCATCTATTGAGATAATCATGTATTTTTTGTACTTGCTTCTATTTATTGGATAAATTATATTTATTGATGTGTGCATGTTAAATCATCTTTGTATCCCTAGACTGAATCCTGCTTGGTCATGATTTATGATCTTTTTCATGGTTTGTTGCTTTCTGTTTGCCAGTATCTTGTTGAGGATTTTTCTGTGTATATCTGTTAAGAGCTTGGCCTTTAGCTCTCTTGTTTGATTGGATCCTTGTCTTGCTTTGGAATCAGAGTAATGGTACCTTCCAAGAATGATTTTGAGAGTACTTCTTTCCTTTCAATTTAGAGTTTGAGGAGTACTGGCATTAGAACGTCCCTGAAGTTCTTGTAGAGTTCAACAATGAATCCTTTGGAACCTGGGTTTTCCTCAAATTTTATGATTGCTTTGATTTTATTGCCTGTTACTATATTATTTAAGATTTTAAAATATTCTTGGTTCAGTTTTGGTAATTCATACATATCTAGGACTCTGTCCATTTCCTCTGAATTCTCAAATTTATTGGAGGATGAGTTCTTAAGTAGTTGTTAATGATCATGAATTTTGGCAGTGCCCCTTGTTATTTCACCTTTTTGATTTGTAATTGCATTGATTTAGATCTTTTCTCTCTTTTTTTGTAAGATTGGCAAGAAAATTTGCCTATTTTGTATATTCTTGCAGAGAACCAGCTTGCCAGGTGTAGTAGCTCATGCCTGTGATCCAAGCACTCAGGAGGCTGAGACAGGAAGATCGTCATAAGTTTGAGTCCAGCCTGGGATACATAGTGAACTCAAGTCCAGTTTGAATTGCGTAGTGAGACCTTATATGGAAAAAAAAAAAAACCCACCTCTTCTATTCTTTGAGTCTTTGCATTATTTTTAGTCTCAATTTCATTAATTTCTATTCCAATCTTTATAATTCTTTCCTTGTACTAGTGCTTTGGGTTTGGATTTTTTTTCTAAGACCCTGAGGTACATCATTAGGGTACTTATATGGGCTCATTCTGTTTTTCTGATGTGGGCATTCACAGCTATAAATTTTCCTTTTAGAACTGTTTTCATTGTGTCCCATAGGTTCTGATACGTTGTACAGGCCTTATTGTTTGATTCTAAGAAGTATTTAATTTCTTCCTCAATTTCTTTTGTGACCCACTAATTATTAAACAGTGTATTATCTAATTTTCATATGTTTGCATAATTCTATAGTTTCTTTTTGCCATTCATTTCGAGTTTCATTGCACTATGATCTGATAATATGCATGGCATAATTTTAATTCTTTTGCATTTACTTAAGCATGCTTTATTCGCTAATATGTGGCCTGTTTTGGATAAAACTCTTATGTGGTGCTGAGAAGAATGTGTATTCTGTTGTTGTTGATTAGAATGCTCTGTAGTTAGCTATTAAATCTATTTGTTGGAAAGTTTAGTTCAGTTCTAATATTTGTTGTTGATTTCTTATCTAGTTGATCTGTCTGTTTGTGACAGTGGAGTATTCAGGTCCTCCATTATAACTGTGTTGATATTTACCTGATCTTTATGTCCAGTAGAGTTTGTTTTATGAAGATAGGTGAAACAATGTTTATAATTGTTACCTCTTTCTGTCTAATTGTTATCTGCACTAATGTGTCATGATCTTCTTTACCTCTTCTAAGCAATTTTGGCTTGAAGTCCACTTTATCTGGAAACGGGATAGCTACTCCTGTTTGTTTTGGGGTTCCTGTTATATGGAATATTGTTTTCTGTCCTTTGATATCTTTTTTTTAGTCCATGAATTTAATTTTGGGTTAAATGTTTTTCTTGTATACAGCGTTGGATTTTGTTTCTTGATCTATTGGACCGATCTGTATCTTTTGATTGGAATACTGAGACCCTTCACTTTGAGGAGAACTGCTGACTATTACTCCTATCATTATATGATTTTCCCTTGCTGATTCCCCCTTTTTTCTCCTTCTGCTTAAGTGGTCACGCTGCCCGATATATGTATTCTATTAGAACTTTTGGCATTGTAGCTTCATTATCTCTTTCCAGGATATTCATGAGAATTTTTTGGAGCACTACCTTGACAGTCATGAATTTCTTAATGTGCTCTCTGCCATGGAAATACCTTATTTTTTCATCAATTTTGGAAGTTAGTTTTGCAGGACATTATCAGTCGGCTTGAAGTTGTTTTCATTGAGGGATTGAAACACTTCCCTCCACGCTCTCCTGGGCTTTATGGTTTGTGTTGAGATATATGCTGTAATTCTAATGGTTTCTACTTTTAATAAGTGATGTGGTTTTTAACAGCTTTTAATATTTGATCCATGTGTTGGACTTCTGGAATTTTGACTATGATGTGTTGTGGAATGGTTATTTTCTGATCATGGCTATTTGGGGTGCTATATGCCTACTTTATGTATTTGTATGTTAAATTTCTTCCCCATATTTGGAAAGTTTTCTGCTATTAATTCTGTAAATAGGTTTTTTAATGCCATTGTGCGGTCTTCTGATTTTTCATTAATTCCAATTAATCTTAGATTAGTCTTTTGTATCATATAGCAAAGAAGACTAATTGTTACATCTTTTTTTTTTTTTTTTGCGGTACTGGGGATCAAACTCAGGATGTTACATCTATTTTTATGTTCTCTTGTTTTTAAGGTATCTCCAAATAATTGGTCTCAGACAGCAACCTTTTTCTAGTTCTGACCCTTGGTCCTCACACATCACTTCTGCTACCTACACTTTCAGTAGAATTTTTAATCTCCCGGATTTCCTTTTGGTACCTGTCCGTGCACTGCACTCTAACTCACTGCTAACTTGTCATGCATGTTTTGCATCATTTCACTTAACTCAGATAGCTTTTTATCAGTGTCTTCTGTAAACTCACTAATTATTTTGTTTATTAAGTCCATTATCAGTGTAGTTATATCTTGTCTGAGCTCACCAAGCACTTTACCAATCTTTTTTATCTCCTCTATTTCCTTTTGAATAATTCAGTTGTGTGACTTTTGATTTCCTCCCCCTCAATGCCCCTTGGAGAAACTCTGGGGAACTTGGGAGTTTGGGAGACAATTTATTTCCTTGTCTTCTTATATTTCCATGCAGACACCCTTGTTAAATTGTATTTTTATGGATTTGTACATTTAATACAAACTAATGTGATTGTTAAAAAGCAAACACGAAAAAGGACATGCAAAATAATGCAGTCATATGCCAGTTAATTGCAACAATTATATTAAAGTAACTATAAAAGCAACTATAATTACTTCCTCCAAAAAGAAATTATGAGATAAAAATGAACTCAAGACAGTAAGGGCTCTGGATCCAAAATAAAGAAAAACTAAGCAATTTTTCAAAGTTGACCTACTTTTGACCTATTATTAACTCTTAGAATTAACCTAAGGCTCCTGGCCTGATGGCGCATGCTTGTAATCCCAGTACTCAGGAGGTAGAAGCAGGAGAATCGTTACAAGTTAAAGCACAGCCTGGATTACAAAGTGAGCTCAAGCCCAGCCTCAACTGCATAGCAAGACCCTGTCTCAAAAAACCTAACATAAAGTATAAGTATTTGCTGATTCATTCATGAAAGCCCACTGTGTTACATGTGCTATCTTAGTAGCTGGGGATATTCCATGAACAAAACAGACGAAACTCCTGCTTTTATGAAGTAGGGAAGACATAAGATGTGTCAGCAACCAGTTTTCCTATGAAAAAAAATAGAAGGCAAAATAAAGTAAAAAATAAGATTTCCAGGTGGGGATGGGGAGATTACAGAGAAGGCTTCTTCGATAAAGCCACAGTGAAGCAGAAGAAAAGGAGGTCTCTGGGAAGAATATCAATGCAGTGGGGTATGGGGAAGTGCAAGGGGGATATGTGACATTCTAAAGGGAGCGTATGGAGGGAAACTTCAATAGGACAGCGTGTGTAAGAAGAGCAGTGATAGGAAACAGAATTAGGATGTAATAGGAGTAGGTGCCCATGGTTAAGGAGTTTAAATCCAATATGAATTAGCATGGTTAGCTTTAGGCAAAAGAGTGCCATAATCAAACTCTTCTTTTAGAATTTAGAAGGATCATATTGACTGCATTATGGAGAACTGAATGTAGAGGGGCAATAGTGAAAGTGTGAAAACAAAGTAACGGTACAAACGATGAGCTCGAGTGATCATGACAGACATACTGCAAGGGGTCAGGTTCTGCTTGTTTTGATGTGAGAATGTTCATGAAAGACAACCTTATTCATAAAGACATTAGTTAGACCCTGGCAATGTGAAGTTGATGGGATGGATTACTGAAGGCATCAGTAGGACCCAATTTGTTACATCCCTGTTGCATTTTTAAACTTCAGCTAAATAATATCCTAGTAGTTCATGAAAATATAAATTTCAAGTCTTGCAATTTCACCCCACAGAACTCAATTCTACCACTACTAGGCCAAGTCATACCACACATACTCCCATGTCAAAATTGAAGACACACTTCCTGTCCCATAAACTTGTGCCTTGGCCTTCACACAACAAATTGAGCTATTTAATTCATGACAGTAGGGCTGGTTAAAAGCAGTTATTAGACCTCTAGTCTCCAAATCATCTTGCCTCAGACTCTGGCACATGTTAGTATGCGTTGCATTTTCCATGTAAAATGCTTCCACAAACATTTGTTTAGTTTCATACTCCCTAAGTAGTTTAGATTAAGAAAGTGATTTTTTCATATCAGCAAATGTTTTTAATTAAAACAGAATAGAAATACTTGTTACAAAGATTTTTTTAATGATAGTAAGAATAGTAAAACCTCCCAGGGTAAGAGCCACTTGGATTCCTGCCCATATGCGCTGTAATCATTTAAGACTCCAGAGAATCATGGAAGTGTTTTCTTGGCAAACATTTGCTAATAGCCAAAGGGATTGCAAAACATTTTCAATTCCCTGCATCGTTTTTCATTTTTAAGTAGAAAGGTCATCCGATGGACACACGCTAAACTGTTGATCATACTGTTTTTCACACTTGTACAATCTGTTGCAAGAAAGCTGTACTTTCAAACTCATGCCTTAGGAAGCTTTGTAAGGCAGTCAACACACACTTCACATCCTGGATGAGACAGCAGCATCTATCAGACACAGCTTCAGATGAACTCAGGGCACCCCTGGGTGTCGGAAGTTCCTCTGAGGATAAAGTGGAAGGGGAAAATATGTGTATGTATGCGGATGTGTGTATGTATGTGTATAAATGTGTGCATGTATGTGTATATTTCCCTTCTGGGGCATTCTGTTTGATTTACACTTTGACCTTAAATTACAGACCCTAAACATGTAGATAAACTATGGATAGGAGATAGATACATAGATAGCAGGGATTTATTGTGAGGCTTTTTCTCCAGAGCTATAACAATACGGGGATGCTCTAAGTTCTCTGACTGACATCTCTGTGCCTGTGTGCATGCATGCACACATTTTTATGTGTAATGTTCAGTATATTTTTATGATTGTGAAAATAATACATATATATCATAGCTATTGCAAAACCAAAGAAAGGCACAAAGATGCACATAAAATAATTCATAGCTCCATAGCCAGTGAGAAAGTGAGATTGAGAGGTCCCATGTTCTCATGTCCACAAGCTGGATACCCAAGAAAATAGATGAAATGGTTCTGGCCCAAGCCTGAAGGCTGATGGTCCAGGGGAGCCATGGTATTAATGCCTTTCTAAGTCTCAGTAGGTTCAGAATAAGGATTGCTTATGTCCAGGGACAGGAGAAGATGAATTTCCAAAACAAAGAGCAAATTCATGCTTTTCCTGCCTTGGTTTTTCCTTACAGTCTCTCAGTGGACTATATGGTGTCCAACCCAATTGGTAAAAAGCAACCCTTATCTGCAGATTCAAAGGCAAATCTCTTCAAGAAACACCTTTACAAGAATACCCCAAAATACTATTTTCCCAGCTACACTGGTATCCTTTTACCCTAGGCAGATTGACACCTAAAATTAACCATCACCATATATCAGTGAAATCTTGTTGCAATTTTGTACACTTCCAGCTTCAACTTCTTTGTTATGAGAGCTTCTTGCTTTAAATAAAAGCAATTAAAACATATTTTTGGACCTTTCTCTGTATTCTTATTCCAGAGTACAAGTTTTATTCCTGCTGGAGCAGCTGTTTCCGTAGTACTTACATTGACACAGTCTTTACATAGAACATTGTTTTATTATGGAAATTTCTGTCGTGGTAGGTAGTGGGAGTACATTCTTCTCCTTTAGTACATCTTCCTTACATAGTATACACTAGTCTTCAATCTTATCAGAGCAACATGCCATTTTTATTGTTGTAATATCCCCCTTATTATCTTGAAATTAATTCATAATTTCAAAAATGCATACAATATACTAATAACAAATAAAGGAGAAATAAAGTAAATGGTAATAAAATAGATTATCTCTTAATATGCAAAATTCTGAGTAAACCACATTATATGTAATAAAGGAGCCAGATGTTTGTACTACTTCTAATGAATATTTGAGAAATATTTCAGAAATACAACAACTTTCATCTAATTGTTATCTGCACTGTTGCTTCTTAAATTTTGATATGCACACAAGTGAACTGTGGGTCCTGTTAAAATATGGATTCTGAGTTAGAGATACAGCTCAGTCATAAGGACTTGCTTGCCTAGCATGCGTGAGGTCCTAGGTTCTGTTCATAGCACTGCAAAGGAAAAAGAAAAAAACTGATCTCATAGTTCTGGGGCAGCCACTCCCAATAAGCTGGTGAGTCCAGGATCGAAGTATTACACGTTCCCTTCACTGGAGTGAACCCCTGACACGTGCCCCGTAAAGGGGGAGACGTTTGTTTTGGATCATGGTTTCAGCGGGTTCATCTGTACTCAGCTGGGTCCACGTCAAGATGGCGGGCAGAGGAGAGCCACAGCCTGCATGGTGACCAGAGTCCATGGCAAGAACACACCCTTTCAAGTCACCCTCTAGTGACTCATTCCCTCCAAACAGGCCCCACTTCAAAACATTTGACCTTTAAGGGGCATTTTAGATCTCAGCCATAAAAACTGTTGAACACAATGAATTCATTGAATCTACTCAAAAAAATAGAAAAGTTAAGTCTTGAACTCTCTAAAGTGAAAAATCACTTACTGGTAGAGAGTATGTGCATCAAAGGGAATGGATGGAGGCAAAGGAGAGAATGATAAAGAAATAATAATTGTTTCAGTATTAAATTATAGATTACCTAACTAGGTAGAGACTCTGGATATTGTCCAAAATGGAGCCCAGCAGCAAGACAAAGTGATGATATCCCGTAGAAGTCACGTTTTTATAAAATTCTTGATTTGTCTTGCTCTTAATTTCCTTCCAGTGAAGACATCCACTTTGGGGATTTAATTCTGACCCACAAGGAAGAACTGATGGGTAAAATAGGAATTAAGAGAATCTTCACAGAAAGTATCTACTTTTTTCTTAGCATTTAGAACAGACAAAAGTCAAGGGACAAAATACAAACATCTGAGAGAATGAACGGTGTGCACCTGAGCTGGCTGAGGACAACGGGAGTGAGTGGCAAGGTGACAGTTAATGGGCTTGAAGTTATTCCTCTGCAAAACACAGAATTTCTGGGTCAAATTAAAAACTCTTCCTGCTAATATAATGGTTCATGAAGTGAAATGGACAAAATTAACCTGAGGAAAAGTATTTGCACCATATCCATATTTGAGGTTCCTATGTAACAGTCATGTCCAATGGGCTCATGGGGTACATGATCGAGGACACAAGGTGAGGTTTGCAAGGCAGGGCTCTGGGGTAAAAATATGTCCTAGAACACATAGGACACTGGTACATTTAGCTGAATGTAGCAATAGTTCCAGGTACAATAGGAAAAGAATCTCAATATTTTTATCCCAACTACTTTCCACAACTAAGGACAGCAAAGACATGACGTTAGAGGTGGTGGTATATGGCTGGAGGACACAGTCAAGCTGCTTTTAAGCTTTGTACTTTAAATCTTAATTTTTAATTCATGATTTGCACTCTGATCTGTAGAATATCCTTGGACACTGAGCTGCCAGACACCAGACACCAGGAGGGCAGAAGACATCAAAACCAGAGCAGTGGGAAAGACTAGGCTTTGGGGTGGAGTCCTGGCAGGGCGGATACATAAGGCTTCCATGAATTTCCAGCCTGTGGGATTGGTGGCAGCAGCTACTTCAGCAGAAACCAGAGAGCTGTGCTGGCAGAGTCTTACAAGACCAAACCCCCGCTGGTGTCTATACATAAAGGAGTTCAGCTTCATTCAATGCCGACGGGACTCAGAGCTAACACTCTATCTTACGATATTACATGGGAGCACTGGGGAGGGGCCTGCATCAAATGGTGTGAAGCCTTAGCCACAGAAGGTGATTGCCTGGGCTTGACTGGCTGGCAGCATCTGTGGCTCACCAACAAGTGCAAACAGACATAGACTTGGTGTCATGGTCTCCCTGAGTGCAAGTGGTGCAACCACTGGCTGAGGCCATGTTCTCTGAATTTTGGCTTCCCCTGGCTGTGATAACCCTGTCTCCAGTCCAGGCCTCTGTGACTTCCTCTGACCTGGTTTCATCGAGCTACTTCGCAAGAATCTATGCAAAGTATTTGCATTTTACAATTAATTTTGCAGGCTTTTGTTTTATTTTGTCTTTTTGTCTCATAGTGAGGCAGGGTCTCACTATGCAGTTCTGGCTGGCCTTGAGCTGACTTTGTAGCCCAGGTTGGCCTCAAACTTGCAATGATCCTCCTGCCTCAGCCTCTGGAGTGCTGGGATTACAGGCGTGTGCCACCACGCCCAGCTAATTTTGCAGTTTTGACCTTAGGACCCCCAATTTTCTCATGTACTTTTCCTGGTTTTGTTGTGCTCATATCCTCTCAGTGTTTGAGCTTGGAGAAAGGAAAGCACTGAGTGAGAGATTTCTAAAGGGGCTGAGTACGAGGAAGTAGGGAGAAGGGGACACCGGAAGAAGCAAGCTAAAGGGACTAAACCAAAGTTTCCCAGTAGGTAGTGAGATTCTGTGTGGCTCTTATTTTCTGTTGATATTTTTATTTTTAAATTTTATTTACAAAGCCATGGATGTTGGTACATACCTGTAGTCCTAGCTACTCAGAAGGCTGAGGCAGGAGGATCACTTGAGCCCAGGAGTTGAACATCAGCCTAGGCAACATAGCAAGACCCTATTCACTCCCAAAAGGTGCGTAGAAAGAACTGCTTATGACTTTTACAGAGAAAACTACTTATGAATGTCACAGTGTTTCTAATATTAAGGAGAACCACGAAGAGCCAGCAAAAGTTCCCCAGAATTAGTTTTCATGCATATGCCACATATATTAAACTACTGGGCTGATAAATGAGGAGAATGCACATACATGGTATTTCTCATTTGCTTATTGAGTGGAACCAAATCAACTGTGCAAGCATATTTTAAAAGTGTTTATGATAATGTGGGAATATGGACTGGCAGCAATGCCTTTAATGAATTCCACAGAACTAGTAACTAAGTTATTTCTACTAACTTAGAAATAAAACATTTTGTTGATTATGTTTTCACAGAGAAACTGATGGGAAGTATCAGAACTAAGGTTCTGATATTGATTCTAATAGAACTGAAAAGCAGGTTAAATTTAGCAAGCAGCTAAACAGTAGGAAGTGTGCAAAGTTTGGCAAATCAGTTCTACATATACTGGTATGAGTGCCTTGGGAAATGACTGTTTAACAAGACCTAATATAATGAGAGACCTAGGAACTTTAGTTCAGTGCAAGCTCAGTGACATCTAAGAGCGTGACTAGCCTGCAACATCTACTGTGCCCTTCGCAGTGATGGTAAGACAGTGCCTCTGAGACTCCCACACTCTCTGCTTAGGTGATAAGCTGCTTTTCTTATGCATTTGCACCCTTATCGGCCGCACTTCACCAAGTGTGGAGAGAGGACAGGGCAGGGTGCCCGTTCCAGAAGGCTTTGGAGGTACTCCCTGGTGATAGTGGAGTATTGCTACGGCCGAGGGGACCATTACCCTTCTTCATACACGTACGCACTTAGATCTGCTGTAAAGTAGAAACCTTGCACAGTTCCCCTAACTTGTAACTTCTTCTGTGAGAGTATTTGTGGAAAAAAGTTCTACATAAGGCCTTTAAGAACTTATTTTCTGTCTTTTTGTTTGTTTGTTTGTTTGTTTGTTTGTTTTTGGTTTGTTTGTTTGGGTGTTTTTTTTTTTTGTCTTTTTGAGACAGGGTCTCACTATGCAGTTCAGGCTGGACTTGAGCTCACTTTGTAGCTCAGGCAGGACTCAAACTCACAAGGGTCCTCCTGCCTCAGCCTCCTCAGCTCTTCTAGCTGGGCGTGGTGGTGCTTGTCTATAATCCCAGCACTTTTTTTCTAAATTCTAAGACACAGCTGAATTTGAGATTGATGGATAGAAGAGATTCCCTACTTCATTTGCTAAACTCATAAACTTGGATTTGGTCCTGGAAAGAGAAAGTGTTTCTTACAATGACATCTATTTAAAAAAAATAATAACAGTTTACTGGCCAAATTAATGGCTCTTGGTTGACTACTTGCCAAAAGTTTCAAAGGTGGCCTCTAGATATGGTCTCTGGCTCAGTCAACTCACTATGAAATTTGCAGAGTTGTAATTAATTATAGTGAAGTAAGTAATAAACTTCTTATAGATGAGAAATATGTACCTTTTGGGGTTTTTATTCTAATCCTTTCCCTCCCTCCCCCTCTTCCTTCTTCTTTGTCTTCTTATTCTTCTCTCCTCTCTCCCTCTTTCTGTCTTTCTCTCTCCTCTTTATTTTTCTCTAGTATTGTCAAATAGTGCGTGGAGCTGATGGCTGACTGGTAGTAATAGTCCCAATCTTTGTACAACTGGGGGCCTCAAGCCAGTCTAAACTGTTGCAAATTCAGACTGGCTGAGGAGTTTCCAGGACCAGCTGTATCTGTAAGAAGCAGAGGAGACTCCTGGGGGTAGGGACCTCCCAAGGAAGGAGAGTCAAGGCCAGGGCCTTGGTCCAAAGATAATGGGCCAGACCATAATGTGACGCTCTGCCAAGGCCTAGCAACATTAGGAGAGGCACCTAGCAGCTGCAGAAAGGCACAGGGCACAAAATGTGCAGAGACAGCTGGGGAAATGAGTGGGAGCTTATGTTGTAGAAAAACAGACTCCCTGAGAAAGACAAGACACTTCCCTGCAACTTGAAGTTGGGACAAAATCCCACAATTCCACAGGCAGGATGAAGTCAGAGAAAAATGGTGCAGCCCCCAGAACCAG
Organism: Dinomys branickii; assembly: GCA_004027595.1. Classification (NCBI taxonomy): domain Eukaryota; kingdom Metazoa; phylum Chordata; class Mammalia; order Rodentia; family Dinomyidae; genus Dinomys; species Dinomys branickii. The sequence continues at coordinate 175,962 of PVLD010002012.1, forward strand.
CATTCTCATGTGTTTTTAACTATTTTGGAAAAAAAAAAAAGCAAGCAGAAACTTAAGAGAACACTAGTATATTTGCCATGAGGAAACGGCAAAAGCAAAAGGTAGCACCTTGCCTGTGTCTTGGGACACTACAAACGTCACTTTGATTACAGAGAACCTACTGAGTGCTTACTCCAAAGTGACTTTAATGTGAACATTTAAAAGAAAACTTTTTAAAAAATAAAAGAAGGGCACAAGAACTATCGCAGTCTCTTCTGAGGAACCAGAGCACAAGGTTTGCAAACCTGAAATAGTTTTGTTTTCCGTAGATGTAATTAAACCTACTTTGTAAAACTTCTTTCACTTAACAAACTTGTATGTCTTTTCTTTAAAAACAAAATGGGCTGGGGATATAGCTCAAATGTAGAACATCTGCAATCATGAAATCCATGGTTTAAGCCCCAGCACCTTAAGAATCAAAGAAATTCTATTTTCTTCTCTAACCAAGGATTGTCAAAGAAAACAAGCCAAGTTTTGTGAGAATTTTTATTGTCACTATTGTTATTGTAGATAAGCATATGAAAGGAATTCTTTGCAGTGGACTTAGCTGGTCATTAAACATTTTTAGTACTTTAATATACTAAATTTTAATAAGCTTTTTGCCAGAATCTTGGGATCATATGATTTGCAATCACCTTTGGATTTTCTGATCTGTGACTATCACACTTGAATGTCTAGCACAGTCCCCAGACCTCACTCAGGTCAGGCTAACTCTGAACCTGCTGTAGGCCTCAGAAGTTCCATGGCTTGGCTAGGGATGTAGGTCAGTGGTAGAACACTTGCCCAGCATGCATGAATCCCTGGGTTCAATCACCAGAACCACAATAAACAAAGAAATAAATAGTTTATCACTGGCCTCCAAATCCACATAGTTGGATTTATGGTTTCTAGGGGTTTTTTTTGGTCTTATATCAAAGAAGTAGGGAAAAAGGTAAGTCACGTGTGGCCTGGAATGGATGTCTGCTGTAGCTCACAACTTCTGTTAAAATGTGCATAGCCTTGCATCTACAACACAAAACATAGTTCCATTTCAGTACTTATAAAATATATTATTAGGAATCACTGAATAATAGAACATGAAGTGAGGCAAATGTGTAGGAATTTGGCTTTTACTTTGCATTTGTTGGGGAAATTTTGTCTCAGTCTTGGAACAAACTTGCAAATAGAAAAATACTAAACTAGACTTGAAGTAATTTTCAAGCAAGAGCAGGACTTAAATTTCATCTCCTTGGAATTACATAAATGAAAGTTGTTTGGGAGATGGAAAGGGAAGAAAGAGATTGATAGACAACATCAGAAATTCCTGTGCAGCATTATTTCTCATGATTTTGATCAATTTAACATGGAAAAAAACCAAAGTAGGATTTGGCAATTTGGGTAGGAGTGTGTGTGTGTGTGTGTGTGTGTGTGTGTGTGTGTGTGACTAGTAAGTCTGTTTCCACAGTTCTCGCTGTTCCCTACCCCTCTGCATATGCCCATAGACTTACCTTTGTGGAAGAGGCTTTCCCGCAGATGGCACAAACTTCCTCAGTGGCTCTTGCCCTCTGTTTCTCTCCTTGCTATTCGTTAAACATGTATTTTCTAAACCTCCTCATCCTATCCTTACAGAAAATAGACAATTCACTGTACATATTAACATCTCCTACTTCAAGTTTAGGAAAACAGAGATCAGGATTATGAACTATTACTACTTTTTAAAAGTTGCCTATCTTTGATATGAAGCATACCAAAAGAAGTATTTTTCAAAAACTGTACACTACTTTACACTATCATTGAAGCTTGAGGGGTGGAGAAAAGAGAACGTCTTCAAAAGAAGAATCAGGACAAAATATAAAGCTCACTCGGGTTTTACATATCCTAAGTGAATATAGTATAAAATCCACAAATCATAGTTTTATCCTCAAAGAATATAAGGGAAATCTTCAGAAAAGTAATGTTGTGTTTTTGCCAGGGAAAGAGCCAGAAAAAACCTTTTTCTTTAAAAGTCAAATTTCAGCCAGTAATCTAGATCTACCACCCAAAGGACAAAATTATAAAAATTAGAGAAACCTAACCCAGTGGTCTCTTATGTGCGTTCGCTGTGGATCCTAGTGGACAACTCTGCACCAGCTGTTACTTGTCCTTTTACTCTAATCTCCGTTTAATTAAGGTGCTCCACTTTTCTTTCTGCAAAAATTTAGCAGACCTGAAACCATAGCTCAGTGGTCCACTGTATACGTACCATGTGCGGGGCCCTGCTTCAGTCCCCAGCACCACTGAAAACACAACAAAGCAACAAAACCCAGGAGTGCTGTCAGTGTCGTTGCCTATGTATTACCATTATAAATAATTGCTGATAGATAACCAAAGTGGAAGAAAAATTGTATAGTAACCATGCACTTGGCATTACTGTGTAAACATATCCAGAATGATTTTAAACTCAGCCTTACATGTTTATAGCACCTGCAACTTGTAGAACTTGAATATCTACACAAAGCTTATACCAAATTTATCTAAGTTTATTTAAGTTTAAGCAATCCAGGGGCTGGTGATATAGCTCAGTGGAATAAGCACCTGCCTAGCAAGCGTAGGGTCCTGAGTTCAACCCCCAGTACTGCCAAAAAAAAAAAAAAAAAAGCAATCCAGTAATGATGTTAAGAATTCAAACTTGAATTTTTGATCTTTTAAAATTTAAAGGTAAATTGAAAATTTGCCCTCTTTCTAAACTCTACATTTCTTAACACATGACCCGTTTCTCCTCCCTGTTATCACTCAGACATGGAGCAAATGAGCTAATCTAAGTCATGATTCATGTGTCACTAGGTGGGGTAGAAGCATTTCTGTCCTTTGCTACCAGGGGGAAAGTTCTAGAAGGTCGTCCTTTTATCTCACTCAGAATGTGTGGGAGTATTAAACCCCAAATAGGAAAGTGCTTTTTTTTCTCATATTTTGTTTTTCTATAAACAAACTTTATCTGTGGCCTTGTAGAAGACAGTCAGTTCCAGGAAACACACAACTAGCAATGTCATTCCCCTTAAATTGCACATAATATAAAAACAGAGTTTAAGTAAATATTTGAATTAGAACAATTTGAAAATTTTAACTTTGGAGTAGCCTTTCCTAGTATGTATTGATTACTTCTTTCCAGGGTTGCTGCTTCAGTGGATTAAGTGTGTCATACACTGGTTCGATGTGCCGTACAATACAGTAGCAGGGCATGATTATAGAAACTCCTCTTTTGCAAAATGGAATGCAAATTAACTCTGCAGCATATCAAAGAAAAAAACAGTCTATAAATAGCAGTAGAGCAACACCTAGTGCTAAACACAGACATAGCAGAGGGATAATCGGTCATGATAGACTTATTAAAGACTCAGTTAATGTGGCAGTTGGGTGACTTTTTGTCTTGGTATTTTAACTATGGAATCATTGTGTGAAATGACAGGCGTGGGCTGGCTGATCTCTACTGTCTTTTCTGACTTTGTCTGTGATCCTTCAGCTGAGTTATTAGTATATGCTTGCATTGTTATTGCTCCAAATTCTTTTTTTTTTTTTATTTGGTACCTGAAGATTAAAAATTGATATGTCTTCCTAGTGAATGAAGAATGACATATTTGTATGTGTATATTTTCTTCTCTGCCTTATGTTTTAAAATATAACATTTTAAACCTATTATTTATAAAATGATTTTGATTTGTTCTTTTTTTTTTATTTTAGAAACATAAAAGTACAAAAACATATTGACAAACAGACACCCATTATCATAGAAAATAGTACAATCACAACTAATCTATAGACAAGGTGATATGGTCTCAACAGTAGTTGTTGCTTTATCCATTGATATCTTCGAATTGTAGATGTATGGACCCATATACAGACATGCAAATTTAGTCAG